>BMAF01000021.1:0-67769 GCA_014132575.2 Gasterosteus nipponicus
CAGACCGCGGAGAGGAGGTTGAAGGCGAAGTTGAACGCGAGACGTCGTCCCGCCATTATTCACGAACCAGCAAAACCAAACAAAGGAACTGGAGATACAGTTCTTCTGAATATAGTAACACACGTGTCTGTTTGTATGCTCGTCTTGCAAGTACTGCTGTCTGAGTCATGCCTATGACCTCACACGTGATTGGACGAGGAGTCTAAGGGTCCTCCAATCACATACGAGGTTATTGTTATACTGGAAGGACCAGTATTTTAGGAAGACAAATGGTTGGGACTTTGAAACAGCTGATATGCTTTATGTAAAGCAGTGTTTTGGTGTCAGCAGAACGACTTTCCCTAGAAAACTGTACAGTGGTGCCTCTTTCTCCATTCCACCAGACAATCTTGAGTCTGACAGACATGCAATGTTGACAATGTATCATCACATGTACCCTTGTGTCACTGAGGTTGAATGTTTTGCCATGACATGTAAACGGGTAACATATATGAATGTAACTTACTCAATCGATAGATGCAGAGCAGAAAGGTCAGCATATGTTCATGCTAAGTGGTGTGGAAACACTAACAGTTTTGAGGAACCCGCCCTGACCCTCTAGCAGAACTACGACCAGCCATTATAAAGCAGTTTATAGTTGTTAATGTTGTGTCAAAGGGTACGGCATTTAAACATGTTCTTGCACAAGTTTCCTGGCTTCATCCCCACCCGGACAGACATTTTTATGGAAAGCCAATAGAAGTTTGGGGCTTGCAGGAACAGACACGTCATACCCAGCATCATTTCTGCCAGTTGAGCGCATTGCTAGAAGATGTGTGGTTAATACATCCTCTGTGCATTTAAGTAAGACCAAAGAAAAGGTCACTGTAGTCCTGCCACTATGCACTGTAGTTGAGCTCTAGGAGACTGTGATCTCTGCAGACCCTCATGCTGATTCAAATGTTGTTTGCATGGAATGCTCATTTTACCTTGATTAAAACTCATCTTTTAAAGAAGTTATAGATGATAAGGAGTTTAGCTCAACTTCACTGGCCACACTCAATAAGTCTGTGAGATAAAAAGGAGTTTGGCTCAGCTTCGCTGGCAACAATAATTAAGTATGTGAGATTACAAGGAGTTTGGCTCAACATCCCTGGCCACACTCAATAAGTACAGTGGGATAACAAGGAGTTTGGCTCAGCTTCGCTGGCCACACTCAATAATGTGTAGAAGGAGCTCATGTAAGTCTGTGAGATAACAAGGAGTTTGGCTCAGCTTCGCTGGCAACACTCATTAAGTATGTGAGATGATAAGGAGTTTGGCTCAGCTTCACTGGCCACACTCAATAAGCCCGTGAGATAAAAAGGAGTTTGGCTCAGCTTCGCTGGCCACACTCTATAATTAGTATGTGAGATTACAAGGATTTTTGCTCAGCTTCGCTGGCAACACTCATTAAGTAGTATTTGAGATTACAAGGAGTTTGGCTCAGCTTCGCTGCCCACACTCAATAAGTAAGTGAGATTAGAAGGAGTTTGGCTCAGCTTCGCTGGTCACACTCAATTAAGTATGTGAGATTACAAGGAGTTTGGCTCAACATCGCTGGCCACACTCAATAAGACAGTGAGATAATAAGGAGTTTGGCTAAGCTTCGCTGGCCACACTCAATAAACCTGTGAGATAATAAGGAGTTTGGCTCAGCTTCGCTGGCAACACTCATTAAGTATGTGAGATTACAAGGAGTTTGGCTCATCTTCGCTGGCCACGCTTAATACGAATGTGAGATTACAAGGAGTTTGGCTCAGCTTCGCCAGTGAGATAATGAGGACTTTGTGTCAGCTTCGCTGGCCACACTCAATGATGAGTATATGTGATTACAAGGAGTTTGGCTCAGCTTCGCTGGCCACACTCAATGATGAGTATGTTTGATTACAAGGAATTTGGCTCAGCTTCGCTTACCACAATCAATACGAATGTGAGATTACAAGGAGTTTCGCTCAGCTTCGCTGGCCACACTCAATAAACCAGTAGGATAACAAGGAGTTTGGCTAAGCTTCGCTGGCAACACACATTAAGTATGTGAGATTACAAGGAGTTTGCCTCAGCTTCGCTGGCCACACTCAATAAGCCAGTGAGATAATGAGGACTTTGTGTCAGTTTCGCTGGCCACACTCAATGATGAGTATTTGTGATTACAAGGAGTTTGGCTCAACATCGCTGGCCACACTCAATAAGCCCATGAGATAATAAGGAGTTTGACTCAGCTTCGCTGGCAACACTCATTAAGTATGTGAGATTACAAGGAGTTTGGCTCAGCTTCGCTGGCCAGACTCAATTAGCCAGTGAGATAATGAGGAGTTTGTCTCAGCTTCGCTGGCCACACTCAATGATGAGTATTTGTGATTACAAGGAGTTTGGCTTAGCTTCGATGGCCACACTCAATAAGTATGTGAGATTACAGGGAGTTTGGCTCTACATCACTGGACACACTCAATAAGACATTGAGATAATAAGGAGTTTGGCTCATCTTCACTGGCCACGCTTAATACGAATGTGAGATTACAAGGAGTTTGGCTCAGCTTCGCTGGCCACACTCAATAAGTAAATGAAATTAGAAGGGTTTGTCTCAGCTTCGCTGGCTAAACTCAATGATGAGTATGTGTGATTACAAGGAATTTGGCTCAACTTCGCTGCCCACACTCAATAAGTAAGTGAGATTACAAGGAGTTTGGCTCAGCTTCACTGGCAACACTCAATAATGAGTATGTGAGATACATGAGTTTGGCTCAGCAGCTGTGAGATAGAAAGAAGTTGGCCACACTCAATAAGTATGTGAGATTACAAGGAGTTATGCTCAGTTTCGCTGGCAACACTCATTAAGTATTTGAGATTACAAGGAGTTTGGCTCATCTTCGCTGCCCACACTCAATAAGACAGTGAGATAATAAGGAGTTTGACAAAGCTTCGCTGGCCAAACTCAATGATGAGTATGTGTTATTACAAGGAATTTGGCTCAGCTTCGCTGCCCACACTCAATAAGTAAGTGAGATTAGAAGGAGTTTGTCTCAGCTTCGCTGGCCACACTCAATTAGTATGTGAGATTACAAGGAGTTTTGCTCAGCTTCGCTGGCAACACTCATTAAGTATTTGAGATTACAAGGAGTTTGGCTCATCTTCGCTGGCCACACTCAATAAGTAAGTGAGATTAGAAGGAGTTTGTCTCAGCTTCGCTGGCCACACTCAATTAATATGTGAGATTACAAGGAGTTTGGCTCAACATCGCTGGCCACACCCAATAAGACAGTGAGATTAATAAGGAGTTTGGCCAATAATTAAGTAAGCAAGGAGTTTGGCTTCGCTGGCCACACTCAATAAGTCTGTGAGATAAAAGGAGTTTGGCTCAGCTTCGCTGGCAACACTCATTAAGTATGTTAGATTACAAGGAGTTTGGCTCAGCTTCGCTGGCCACACTCTATGATGAGTATGTGTGATTACAAGGATTTTGGCTCAGCTTTGCTGGCAACACTCAATAAGCATGTGAGATTACAAGGAATTTGGCTCAGCTCCATCGCTGGCCACAATAATTAAGTATGTTAGATTACAAGGAGTTTTGCTCAGCTTCGCTGGCAACACTCAATAAGTCTGTGAGATTACAAGGAGTTTGGCTCAGCTTCGCTGGCCACACTGAATAAGTGTGAGATTAGAAGGAGTTTGGCTCAGCTTCGCTGGAAACACTCAATTAGTATGTGAGATTACAAGGAGTTTGGCTCAGCTTTGCTGGCAACACTCATTAAGTATGATTGATTACAAGGAGTTTGGCTCAGCTCCTCGCTGCCCACACTCAATAAGTAAGTGAGATTAGAAGGAGTTTGTCTGAGCTTTGCTGGCCACACTCAATAAACCTGTGAGATAATAAAGAGTTTGGCTCAGCTCCACTGGCTCAGCTTTGCTGGCAACACTCATTAAGTATGTTAGACTATAAGGAGTTTGGCTCAGCTTCGCTGGCAACACTCATTAAGTATGTGAGATTACAAGGAGTTTGGCTCAGCTTCGCTGGCCACAATAATTAAGTACGTGGGATTACAAGGAGTTTGGCTAAACATCGCTGGCCACATTCAATAAGACAGTGAGATAATAAGGAGTTTGACTGAGCTTCGCTGGCCACACTCAATAAGTCTGTGAGATAAAAAGGAGTTTGGCTCAGATTTGCTGGCAACAATAATTAAGTCTGTGAGATTACAAGGAGTTTTGCTCAGCTTCGCTAGCAACAATAATTAAGTACGTGAGATTACAAGGAATTTGTCTCAACATCGCTGGCCACATTCAATGAGACAGTGAGATAATAAGGAGTTTGACTGAGCTTCGCTGGCCACACTCAATAAACCTGTGAGATGATAAGGAGTTTGGCTCAGCTTCGGTGGCAACAATAATTAAGTATGTGAGAGGCTCAACATCGCTGGCCACACTCAATAAAACAGTGACATAGTGGGAGTTTGGGGAGATTACAAGGAGTTTGGCTCAGCTTCGCTGGCCACACTCTATGATGAGTATGTGTGATTACAAGGATTTTGGCTCAGCTTCGCTGGCAACACTCATTAAGGAATGTGAGATTACAAGGAGTTTGGCTCATTTTCGCTGGCCACACTCTATGATGAGTACGTGTGATTACAAGGATTTTGTCTCAGCTTCGCTGGCAACACTCAATTAATACGTGAGATTACAAGGAGTTTGCCTCAGCTTCGCTGGCCACACTCAATAAATCAGTGAGATAATGAGGACTTTGTGTCATCTTCGCTGGCAACACTCAATGATGAGTATTTATGATTACAAGGAGTTTGGCTCAACAGCGCTGGCCACACTCAATAAAACAGTGATATAATAAGGCGTTTGGCTCAGCTTCACTGGCGACACTCATTGATGAGTATTTGTGATTACAAGGAGATTGGCTTAGCTTCGCTGGCCACAATCAAAACGAATGTGAGATTACAAGGAGTTTGGTTCAACATCGCTGGCCACACCCAATAAGCCCGTGAGATAATAAGGATTTTGGCTCAGCTTCGCTGGCAACACTCATTAAGCATGTGAGATTACAAGGAGTTTGGCTCAACATCGCTGGCCACATTCAATGAGACAGTGAGATAATAAGGAGTTTGACTGAGCTTCGCTGGCCACACTCAATAAACCTGTGAGATGATAAGGAGTTTGGCTCAGCTTCGGTGGCAACAATAATTAAGTATGTGAGAGGCTCAACATCGCTGGCCACACTCAATAAAACAGTGACATAATTGGGAGTTTGGGAGAGATTACAAGGAGTTTGGCTCAGCTTCGCTGGCCACACTCTATGATGAGTATGTGTGATTACAAGGATTTTGTCTCAGCTTCGCTGGCAACACTCAATTAATACGTGAGATTACAAGGATTTTGTCTCAGCTTCGCTGGCAACACTCAATTAATACGTGAGATTACAAGGAGTTTGGGTCAGCTTCGCTGGCCACACTCAATGATGAGTGTGTGTGATTACAAGGAGTTTGCCTCAGCTTCGCTGGCCACACCCAATAAGCCCGTGAGATAATAAGGAGTTTGGCTCAGCTTCGCTGGCCACACTCCATGATGAGTATTTGTGATTACAAGGAGTTTGGCTCAACATCGCTGGCCACACTCAATAAAACAGTGATATAATAAGGAGTTTGGCCCAGCTTCACTGGCGACACTCATTGATGAGTATTTGTGATTACAAGGAGATTGGTTTAGCTTCGCTGGCTACAATCAAAACGAATGTGAAATTACAAGGAGTTTGGTTCAACATCGCTGGCCACACTCAATAAGCCTGTGAGATAAAAAGGAGGTTGGCTCAGCTTCGTTGGACATACTCAATTATAAGTATTTGAAATTAAAAAGAAATTGGCTCACTGCGCTGCCCACACTCAATAAGTAAGTGAGATTAGAAGGAGTTTGTCTCATCTTCGCTGCCCACACTCAATAAGTAAGTGAGATTAGAAGGAGTTTGTCTCAGCTTCGCTGGCAACACTCATTAAGTATTTGAGATTACAAGGAGTTTTGCTCATTTTTGCTGTCCCCGCTCAATAAGTAAATGAGATTAGAAGAGTTTGTCTCAGCTTCGCTGGCCACACTCAATTAGTATGTGAGATTACAAGGAGTTTGGCTCATCTTCGCTGCCCACACTCAATAAAAAATGAGATTAGAAGGAGTTTGGCTCAGCTCCACTGGCTCAGCTTCGCTGGCAACACTCATTAAGTATGTGAGATTACAAGGAGTTTGGCTCAACTTCGCTGGCCACACTCTATGATGGGTAAGTCTGATTACAAGGATTTTGGCTCAGCTTCGCTGGCAACAATAATTAAGTATGTGGGATTACAAGGAGTTTGGCTCAACATCGCTGGCCACATTCAATAAGACAGTGAGATAATAAGGAGTTTGACTGAGCTTCGCTGGCCACACTCAATAAGTCTGTGACATAAAAAGGAGTTTGGCTCAGATATGCTGGCAACAATAATTAAGTATGTGAGATTACAAGGAGTTTGGCTCAACATCGCTGGCCACACTCAATAAGTAAATTAAATTAGAAAGAGTTTGTCTCAGATTCGCTGGCCAAACTCAATTATGACTATGTGTGATTACAAGGAATTTGGCTCAGCTTCGCTTCCCACACGCAATAAGTAAGTGAGATTAGAAGGAGTTTGTCTGAGCTTCGCTGGCCACACTAAATTAGTATGTTAGATTACAAGGAGTTTTGCTCAGCTTCGCTGGCAACAATAATTAAGTCTGTGAGATTACAAGGGGTTTTGCTCAGCTTCGCTAGCAACAATAATTAAGTACGTGAGATTACAAGGAATTTGGCTCAACATCGCTGGCCACATTCAATGAGACAGTGAGATAATTGGGAGTTTGGGAGAGATTACAAGGATTTTGGCTCAGCTTCGCTGGCCACACTCTATGATGAGTATGTGTGATTACAAGGAGTTTGGCTCAACATCGCTGGCCACACTCAATAAAACAGTGATATAATAAGGAGTTTGGCTCAGCTTCACTGGCGACACTCATTGATGAGTATTTGTGATTACAAGGATTTTGGCTCAGCTTCGCTGGCAACACTCATTAAGTATGTAAGATTACAAGGAGTTTGGCTCAGCTTCGCTGGCCACACTCAATAAAACAGTGATATAATAAGGAGTTTGGCTAAGCTTCACTGGCGACACTCATTGATGAGTATTTGTGATTACAAGGATTTTGGCTCAGCTTCGCTGGCAACACTCAATTAGTACGTGAGATTACAAGGAGTTTGCCTCAGCTTCGCTGGCCACACTCAATAAAACAGTGATATAATAAGGAGTTTGGCTCAGCTTCACTGGCGACACTCATTGATGAGTATTTGTGATTACAAGGAGATTGGCTTAGCTTCGCTGGCCACAATCAAAACGAATGTGAGATTACAAGGAGTTTGGTTCAACATCGCTGGCCACACCCAATAAGCCCGTGGGATAATAAGGAGTTTGGCTCAGCTTCGCTGGCCACACTCCATGATGAGTATTTGTGATTACAAGGAGTTTGGCTCAACATCGCTGGCCACACTCAATAAAACAGTGATATAATAAGGAGTTTGGCTCAGCTTCACTGGCGACACTCATTGATGAGTATTTGTGATTACAAGGAGATTGGCTTAGCTTCGCTGCCTACAATCAAAACAAATGTGAAATTACAAGGAGTTTGGTTCAACATCGCTGGCCACACTCAATAAGCCTGTGAAATAAAAAGGAGGTTGGCTCAGCTTCGTTGGACATACTCAATTATAAGTATTTGAAATTAAAAAGAAATTGGCTCACTTCGCTGCCCACACTCAATAAGTAAGTGAGATTAGAAGGAGTTTGTCTCAGCTTCGCTGGCCACACTCAATTAGTACGTGAGATTACAAGGAGTTTGTCTCAGCTTCGCTGGCCACACTCAATAAGTAAATGAGATTAGAAGGAGTTTGTCTCAGCTTCGCAGGCCACACTCAATAAGTAAATGAGATTAGAAGGAGTTTGTCTCAGCTTCGCAGGCCACAATAATTAAGTATGTGAGATTACAAGGAGTTTGGCTCAACATCGCTGGCCACACTCAATTAGTATGTGAGATTACAAGGAGTTTGGCTCATCTTCGCTGGCCACACTCAATAAGTAAATGAGATTAGAAGGAGTTTGTCTCAGCTTCGCTGGCCACACTCAATTAGTATGTGAGATTACAAGGAGTTTGGCTCATCTTCGCTGCCCACACTCAATAATAAATGAGATTAGAAGGAGTTTGTCTCAGCTTCGCTGGCCACACTCAATTAGTATGTGAGATTACAAGGAGTTTGGCTCATCTTCGCTGCCCACACTCAATAATAAATGAGATTAGAAGGAGTTTGTCTCAGCTTCGCTGGCCACACTCAATTAGTACGTAAGATTACGAGGAGTTTGTCTCAGCTTCGCTGGCCACACTCCATAAATCTGTGATTTAAAAAGGAGTTTGGCTCAGACAGTGAGATAATAGGGAGTTTGACTGAGCTTCGCTGGCCACACTCAATAAACCTGTGAGATAATGAGGAGTTTGGCTCAGCTTCGCTGGCAACACTCGTTAAGTATGTGAGATGATAAGGAGTTTGGCTCACCTTCACTGGCCACACTCAAGAAGCCTGTGAGATAAAAAGGAGTTTGGCTCAGCTTCGCTGGCAAAACTCATTAAGTAGGTGAGATTACAAGGAGTTTGGCTCAGCTTCACTGGCCAAACTCTATGACGAGTATGTGTGATTACAAGGAGTTTGGCTCTGCTTCGCTGCCCACACTCAATAAGTAAGTGAGATTACAAGGAGTTTGGCTCTGCTTCGCTGCCCACACTCAATAAGTAAGTGAGATTAGAAGGAGTTTGGGTCAGCTTCGCTGGCCACACTCAATGATGAGTGTGTGTGATTAGAAGGAGTTTGGCTCAGCTTTGCTTGCCACAGTCAATAAACCAGTGAGATAATAAGGACTTTGGCTCAGTTTCGCTGCCCGCACTCAATAACTAAGTGAGATTACAAGGAGTTTGTCTTAGCTTCGCTGGCCACACTCAATAAAGCTTTCAGATAACAAGTAGTTTGGCTCAGCTTCGTTGTCCACACTCAATAATAAATACGTGAGATCAGCTTGAGGGTTCTCTGGAGCAAGAGAAGAAGCTTCGTATGGACCTTGAGAGATTCAAGAGAAAGCTTGAGGGTGATCTGAAACTATCCCAGGAATCTGTCATGGATCTTGAGAATGACAAACAGCAGTCTGATGAGAAGATTAAAAAGTAATGTACTTTTTTGAATTCGTAAAATAACCATATTGGTTTCTGTTTACTGCATGAACAATGTACTTTTTTGATTTTGTAAAAAGAAATTCTGATAAAATTGATGGTCAACTGCATAAACCTTATTTTTTACGTATAATTATCTCAGGAAGGACTTTGAAATCAGTCAGCTTCTCAGCAAGATTGAAGATGAGCAGTCACTGGGTGCTCAGCTTCAGAAGAAGATCAAGGAGCTTCAGGTGACATTTTATGTTTTAGAAAACCTAACTGCATACATACATTTTGTGTATCAAAAGTGAAAGCTCATTGAAAAAGATAATGCCTACATTCAACAGGCCCGCATTGAAGAACTGGAGGAAGAGATTGAGGCTGAGCGTGCTGCTCGTGCCAAGGTGGAGAAGCAGAGAGCTGACCTCTCCAGGGAACTTGAGGAGATCAGTGAGAGGCTGGAAGAGGCCGGTGGTGCGACTGCTGCTCAGATTGAGATGAACAAGAAGCGTGAGGCTGAGTTCCAGAAGCTCCGTCGCGACCTTGAGGAGTCCACTCTGCAGCATGAATCCACTGCTGCTGCTCTCCGCAAGAAGCAGGCTGACAGCGTTGCTGAGCTGGGTGAGCAGATCGACAACCTCCAGCGTGTGAAGCAGAAGCTTGAGAAGGAAAAGAGTGAATACAAGATGGAGATCGATGACCTCTCCAGCAACATGGAGGCTGTTGCTAAAGCAAAGGTACAAAATGCATGACATATTATTTAGTACCCAAATTGATTGTAAATGATGCATTCAATCTAATTAATACAATCTGATCAATGGTCTCATCTCTCTTTAACTCATTAGGGAAATCTTGAAAAGATGTGCCGTACTCTTGAGGACCAACTTAGCGAACTGAAGACAAAGAATGATGAAAATGTTCGTCAGATCAATGACTCAAATGCACAGAAAGCACGTCTCCTCACAGAAAATGGTATGTAGAAGTTATTCTTAAATGATCTGTTGTACATGTTATTAAGAAACTAACGAATGTATCATGACCCAAGGTGAGTTCGGCCGTCAACTTGAGGAGAAAGAAGCCCTTGTCTCCCAGCTGACCAGAGGCAAACAGGCCTTCACTCAGCAGATTGAGGAGCTCAAGAGACAGATTGAAGAGGAAGTTAAGGTAAGAAACCATTAAGTAAGTGTGTATTGCTTTGTTGACGGATTTAGATTGTTTTTAAATCCATTAATAACCTTTAAAAACAGGCCAAGAATGCCCTTGCCCATGGACTGCAATCTGCTCGCCATGACTGTGATCTGCTGAGGGAGCAGTTTGAGGAGGAGCAGGAGGCCAAGGCTGAGCTGCAGCGTGGAATGTCCAAGGCCAACAGTGAGGTGGCTCAGTGGAGGACTAAGTATGAAACTGATGCAATTCAGCGCACTGAGGAGCTTGAGGAATCCAAGTGAGTAACATTCAAATAGTAAAATAGCCATCGGGAAAGTGTAACATTGCCAAGATTCTCAACTGGCAGATGTATTGCTTTTTAAATAATTTTATTTATATAACTGTATTTATATATGTCACATGCAGTTAGTTATTGCACTGCTTTTGTGCATTCATACGGGTTATGAGAATATGTATTTTTTATATTTTATTCTTAAAAAAATATAATATATATTGAAGAACGTTTTTGTAAAAATTTGTATTTCACTTAGCAACATATTCATCATTTTCTAAACAGGAAAAAGCTGGCTCAGCGCCTTCAGGAGGCTGAGGAACAGATTGAGGCCGTGAACTCCAAGTGCGCCTCTCTTGAGAAAACCAAACAGAGGCTCCAGAGTGAGGTGGAGGACCTCATGATTGATGTGGAGAGGGCCAACGGTCTCGCTGCCAACCTTGACAAGAAGCAGAGGAACTTTGACAAGGTAGCATACTTTACTTTGTGTGGCCAAGCCATACGAACAATGACAGTGATGTATATACACATGTATATACATATATATGTCTTTATAGTACAGACTGTACTTAACTGTAGTAATTGTGTGATTCAGGTGTTGGCGGAGTGGAAACAAAAGTACGAGGAGGGTCAGGCCGAGCTTGAGGGAGCACAGAAGGAGGCTCGTTCTCTCAGCACTGAGCTGTTCAAGATGAAGAACTCTTATGAGGAAGCTCTGGATCAGCTGGAGACAATGAAGCGGGAAAACAAGAACCTACAACGTGAGTTCTACATGATGTAAACGTTGAATTGTATTCAACCGAGTTTAAGCGTAAGAAAACAGTATTTGTTTACTCTCTTAAACAAATGTATCTATCTGCAGAGGAGATCTCAGATCTCACTGAACAGATTGGTGAGACTGGCAAGAGCATCCATGAGCTGGAGAAGTCCAAGAAGCAAGTGGAAACAGAGAAGTCTGAGATCCAGACAGCTCTTGAAGAAGCTGAGGTAACATTAGGAATCAAAAAAGATTGTCTAAATATTGTGAAAAACGATACAAGTTTTACAGGGGAAAATCAATCAATATTTCATTCATTGATATTTTAAGGGAACTCTGGAACACGAGGAGTCCAAGATCCTCCGTGTCCAGCTGGAGCTGAACCAGATTAAGGGTGAAGTGGACAGGAAGCTGGCAGAGAAAGATGAGGAGATGGAGCAGATCAAGAGGAACAGCCAGAGAATCACTGACTCCATGCAGAGCACTTTGGACGCTGAGGTCAGGAGCAGGAACGATGCTCTGAGGATCAAGAAGAAGATGGAGGGAGACCTCAACGAAATGGAGATTCAGCTGAGCCACGCCAATCGCCAGGCTGCTGAGTCCCAGAAGCAGCTGAGAAACGTGCAGGCACAGCTAAAGGTATCGTAAGACACAGAGTTGCTCCACAAACCACGGTCAGTAAAGGGATATGATGTCATTCATAGGAATCATTTCATGATGTTTTCACCAGGATGCACAACTGCACCTTGACGATGCTGTTAGAGCCCAGGAAGACTTCAAGGAACAAGCTGCCATGGTGGATCGCAGGAACGGTCTCATGATGGCTGAAATTGAGGAACTTAGAGCTGCTCTGGAACAGACAGAGAGAAGCCGCAAAATCGCGGAGCAGGAGTTGGTGGACGCCAGTGAGCGTGTTGGACTTCTGCACTCTCAGGTGAACAAATTTCCTTAACTTCTTCAATAATTCAACGGTATAAAGACATTAACATTTAAGATAATGTAACAATATGACATGTTATTAAAATGGTTGTATCGTTTTAGAACACAAGTCTCATGAACACCAAGAAGAAGCTTGAGAGTGACCTGGTCCAGGTCCAGGGTGAAGTGGATGACACTGTTCAGGAAGCAAGGAATGCAGAAGAGAAGGCCAAGAAGGCCATCACTGATGTAGGGTTGAATTCCATTGTTGTTCCTTTTACTCAAATGTACTTTGTTAGTTTTTGTCAAACAACATGTTATGATGTCTTCTCCAGGCTGCTATGATGGCTGAAGAGCTGAAGAAGGAGCAAGACACGAGTGCTCACCTTGAGAGGATGAAGAAGAATCTGGAGGTCGCTGTTAAGGACCTGCAGCACCGCCTGGACGAGGCTGAGAACCTGGCCATGAAGGGTGGCAAGAAGCAGCTCCAGAAACTGGAGTCCAGGGTAAGAAAGTCCTCTCGTGATTTGTACAGCTAAATCAATTCTTTGAAACAATACGGAAAATCATTCATTTTCTCATCTTTTTTTTAAGGTGCGTGAGCTTGAGACAGAGGTTGAGGCTGAGCAGAGACGTGGAGCAGATGCTGTTAAGGGTGTCCGCAAATATGAGAGGAGAGTGAAGGAGCTCACCTATCAGGTACAGTCACTGAAAATAACGAAAGACCAAATTCTCCATTACTGTTACCATTTCAAAAATTTATATTTGCACCTCAACACCTTCTATTACAGACTGAAGAGGACAAGAAAAATGTCTCCAGGCTGCAAGATCTGGTTGACAAGTTGCAACTGAAGGTGAAGGCCTACAAGAGGCAGGCTGAGGAGGCGGTAAGGACTGAATTTTTTGCTTTTTTTTTAAAGCAAAATGACTACTATGTCATAAGTATTTCATGAACACTAGACCACTGGGTCTTTTCCAAAGATATTTATATATATATATATATATATATATATTTTTTTTTTGTATGTATGATTTTTTTTTCTTGTTTTCCAGGAGGAACAGGCCAATGCTCATCTGTCCAAGTGCAGGAAGGTCCAGCATGAGCTCGAGGAGGCTGAGGAGCGTGCAGACATTGCAGAGTCCCAGGTCAACAAGCTGAGAGCAAAAAGCCGTGACTCTGGCAAGGTAACGGACATTCAGCTTAATGAACATTGAATAAAATTAAATTCCTTTTTTAATGATTTTCACTTAACATTTAGTCATGAATTAAAAAAAGTTCATAGAATTAGGACAAAACAATGGCAAAGTATGATGTGCATCTTGGTGCATATGAAGTATATTAATTTATTGTCTGTTTTTTCTACAGGGAAAAGAGGCAGCTGAGTAGTACTTTGGCTGATGTTTTTTTCTAATCATAAAATATGATGTGAAATCCCCAATAATAAAGTAGTTTTTGATCTTGACTTGCATTGTCTGTGTTGTTTTTATCTTGTTGTGTCCTCCAAGTCTCTTAAATATATATTTTCACTTTGAAACCATCTTTGGATGCCAATACTTTTGAATTTGAAATGAAGTTAAGTTATTTTATTTAAATAGCGCAGTAAGATTCTACAAATAAAAAAAAAAAATTAAGAAACACAATACTTTTTAAAATGACTTTACCTTCTTGAGAGTGGAGAGGCAGTCAAGAGCCTAAAATAAACTTCTGTTGAAGTAATGATAAACCCCCGGCCATATAAACTGTAACCTGAAACATCACGTGATATAATTACAACCCATCTTTTATCATGGGCCGTCTGCCTTACCACATTTGGTGTACCATATTTAACTTTTACTGTGTCATCAAAACAAGATTCAGTATAAAGGCAACTCAAGGACAGGACAAGTTGTGAGACTGAAGACCTGAGTTCCTGCCTCTGGTAATACGTTCTTCTCTTAAAATTGGGATAATTTGAATGTGTTCTCTTTTTTAACAAATACTTATGCAAATAGAAGCAATGACAAATTTTCATGCATATTTTTAAAAACCTACTCTAACAACACAACTGTTTTTATCAGGATTGGGGAATATTGTCACGAGAGAAGGTGTTAGGTAAGGATGACTATTCAATTCATAATTTTTCTCTGCAAGCATTTGAAACATATGCAAAAAGTTTCTGATCCATTTAAGATCTGTGGTTTTCCATCCAAAGATTTTGGTAAAACTCAACATGTTCAAATGTATTCTCTGTAACATTCAAATGCAAGACTTGAGTTAGCGTAGTTGTAAAGTTAAAACCCATTGGTAACCATACAAGGATATGTTGATTTGTTTATGTATTTCAAGTAAAGTCATTATATAGTCATTGCAGTCCCAATGTAATTATTTAACAGACATAAGGCGCCACCATGAGTACGGACGCGGAGATGGCCACTTATGGCAAAGCTGCCATTTACCTTCGTAAGCCAGAGAGGGAGAGGATTGAGGCTCAAAGCGCACCATTTGATGCCAAGAGTGCCGTCTATGTGCAAGATACTAAAGAGCTGTATTTGAAGGCCAAAGTCATCAAGAAAGAGGGTGGCAAAGTCACTGTCAAAGTCCTGACCACCGAGGAGGTTGGTAACGTAAAATCATAGTCAGTTGGGGTTTCAATAAGATCAGTTCTAATTGTGACAAATGTCTTGTTACAGGAGAGGACAGTTAAAGAAGATCAAATCTTTCCAATGAATCCTCCCAAGTATGACAAGATTGAGGACATGGCCATGATGACCCATCTCAATGAAGCCTCTGTGCTGTATAATCTCAAAGAGCGTTATGCAGCATGGATGATCTACGTAAGATAATCTAAATAACAGCAATAAGGAAAATTGACTTTGAAAAAGGGACTTTAATTTTTAAGACAAATAATGCTAAATGTTGTATCTCTGTGATCACTTTCAGACCTACTCTGGACTGTTCTGTGCCACTGTGAACCCCTACAAGTGGCTCCCAGTGTATGATGCTGAATGTGTATCTGCCTATAGAGGCAAGAAGCGTATGGAGGCTCCACCCCACATCTTCTCTGTCTCTGACAATGCTTTTCAGTTTATGGCAACTGGTAAGTTATTATCATTACAACATAGAGTATCGGAATTGGGAAACATTTTTTGCCAAAATAAGTTTGACATTCAAGGAATTTGAAATGGCGGGTGATTCACAGCATTGGACAATAAGACAAATAAACAATATATATATATATCATTATATTATATTTCAGTGAAACCTAGTTAATTCTTTTGTTTCTTATTTAACAGATAGGGAGAACCAGTCTGTCTTGATCACGTAAGTTTGGCTAATTTAAAATTGTTAACTCCGTTAAAAATAGTCAAATATCTTGATCAAATTCTTAAAAGTCTTTGTCTATGCCTAGTGGAGAATCTGGTGCAGGGAAGACTGTGAACACCAAGCATGTCATCCAGTACTTTGCAACTATCTCAGTTGGTGGACCGAAGAGGGACACATCAAAGGTATGTTCCTGATGATTACAATATGGTGTTCTTTATTAATGGATCACTTTCCAAAGTAATTTTCTAAAACCACTTCTAACACTGGATTTTAGGGGTCACTGGAGGATCAGATTATTGCTGCCAATCCTCTGCTGGAGGCCTATGGTAACGCCAAAACTGTGAGGAATGACAACTCCTCTCGTTTTGTAAGTAGGAAACAATTTCTACACATGTGTAAGGCCTTTTTACTGATTGTCCATGTATAGCGACATTGAAAATGTCTTCCTTCCAAACAGGGTAAATTCATCAGAATCCATTTCAGCACAACTGGCAAACTGGCTAGTGCTGATATTGAGACATGTAAGTAAAAATACTTCTACTGAATACAATTTACTCAAATTTACAATTGGTATGAATCTGACTAATAAACAATTTGTAGATCTGCTGGAAAAGTCTAGAGTGACATTCCAGCTTCCTGATGAGAGAGGCTACCACATCTTCTACCAGATGATGACTGCCCACAAACCAGAGCTGCTTGGTAAACAGACTGAGATGTTACAGTACTTCAGCTACTTACAGTTACAGTTTAATTCTAACAAAAGTATCAACCTTTTTAACCTTTTTTTGATCACCAGACTTGTGTCTCATCACAACCAACCCCTACGACTTCCCCATGTGCAGCATGGGTCAGATCACTGTGGCTAGCATAGATGACAAAATTGAGCTGGAAGCCACTGATGTGAGTGATCTCACTATAAAATATTTAAGTATATTTTGTAAAATGCATGCTAAATGAATACCGTTTGTTTAAGTTCATTTTCTAAAAGGATTGCGTGGACATATCTTTTAAATTCAGAATGCTATTGATATCCTGGGCTTCTCAAATGAAGAGAAGTTGAGCATCTACAAGATGACTGGTGCAGTGCTCCACCATGGTAACATGAAGTTCAAGCAAAAGCAGCGTGAGGAGCAGGCTGAGCCTGATGGCACAGAGGGTAAGTAGCTTGGAAACAACCGTTTAAAGATGAATCGAGTTCTCAATAAGACTGGATTATGTTCATGTCATGATGGAAATCACTGTTGTGTTTTCAGAAGCGGACAAGGTTGCCTACTTGCTGGGTCTGAACTCTGCTGATATGCTGAAAGCTCTGTGCTATCCACGAGTGAAGGTCGGAAATGAGTATGTCACCAAGGGACAGACTGTACCTCAGGTAAACATAAAATATCCATATTCACCATTTGAAAAAACATGGATTAAACTTGTTCAAAGAGTTGTTCAGATAGATTATTATTCTTTAATTCACTAATATTCCACTATTTTATAAAACAGTAAACTTATGAAGTTATACCCGTATTTTTATTTAGGTGATGAACTCTGTACCTGCCCTGGCCAAGTCTATTTATGAGAAGATGTTCTTGTGGATGGTCATACGCATCAACCAAATGTTGGACACTAAACAACCAAGGCAGTTCTACATTGGAGTCCTGGATATCGCTGGCTTTGAAATCTTTGATGTAAGCTAAAAATTAAACAATTCAGTTGCTAATGCTTTTAATGATTAAACATCTGCATACATGACAGAAAGACCTTTTGGTGATCATGTGTGTCCTTGCAGTTCAACACACTGGAGCAGCTGTGCATCAACTTCACCAATGAGAAACTGCAACAGTTCTTCAACCACACCATGTTTGTCCTGGAGCAAGAGGAGTACAAGAAGGAGGGTATTATCTGGGAGTTCATTGACTTTGGCATGGACTTGGCTGCCTGCATTGAGCTGATTGAAAAGGTAATCAGTTCATTTAGTTGTCATCAGTATGTCATTTTATTTAAGTTGACTTAATGTGTATCCTAATCACAGACTTCTTCCCACTTTCTTCAAGCCCATGGGTATCTTCTCCATCCTTGAAGAGGAGTGCATGTTCCCCAAGGCAACAGACACATCCTTCAAGAACAAGCTGTATGACCAGCATCTTGGCAAAAACAAAGCATTTGAGAAGCCAAAGCCTACCAAGGGCAAGGCTGAAGGCCACTTCTCCCTGGTGCACTATGCTGGTACCGTGGACTACAATATCACTGGCTGGCTGGACAAGAACAAGGATCCACTGAATGAGTCTGTCATCCAGCTGTACCAGAAATCCTCTGTGAAACTGCTGCCTGTCCTGTATCCCCCAGTAGTAGAAGGTATGATAGTAACCTGAGTAAACTAAAATACATTGTAAGGTTATGAATACTGTAGATTTTCAACTGCTGCATGTTTTCATGTTAATGTATATGTTGGTCTAAAAAAACCTTCTCTACTTAAATGAATCAACAGAGGTTGGTGGCAGCAAGAAGGGAGGCAAGAAGAAGGGTGGTTCTATGCAGACTGTGTCTTCACAGTTTAGGGTAAGATTTAAAATTATAAACCTAGCTTATGTATCTTAGTTTATGACCAAACTAACAGTTTCCACCATTTTGGATCCACAGGAGAACTTGGGCAAGCTGATGACTAACTTGAGGAGCACCCATCCTCACTTTGTGCGCTGCCTGATTCCCAATGAGTCTAAGACTCCAGGTACACAGACAACTTAATCAAACAATCTTTTAAGAGTGGCTTTGTTTTCGTTTGTTGTCATGGTCTACATCATTCTATAGAAAAACTATTGAATAAAGTACTTAAAAAAACTTTTTCCCAGGTCTCATGGAGAACTTCCTGGTCATCCACCAGCTCAGGTGTAACGGTGTGCTGGAGGGTATCAGAATCTGCAGGAAAGGTTTCCCAAGCAGAATTCTCTATGCTGACTTCAAGCAGAGGTATCAATGGATATTTTCATACATCATTTTATTGTTGATTATCAAAATCTGAGTCAAAGTTTACAAATTAACAATTAACTCTCTCTAAAAGGTACAAGGTGCTGAATGCCAGTGTCATTCCTGAGGGCCAGTTCATTGACAACAAGAAGGCTTCAGAGAAGTTGCTTGGGTCAATTGATGTTCCTCATGATGAGTATAAATTTGGACACACAAAGGTAAGCACTTTGCTTTCCTTATTTAACCAAATATTAATTACCAAGTAGGTTTAGTTGTTTATTGTCTGCCACTTTTTTTGGCCCTTCCAAGGTTATTCTTGCATTTTGCTAAATATTTTATGCTCATTTATAAGTGGATGGTCAGGTATCATGTCATGGCTCAAGTGGTTATATCTTAATACTTGTCGATAGGGTCCCCAATTGATCAAGAACTGCTTCACTTTGGACTGTCCAATTTTAACATTACAAGATATATAATTCACTGGCCTGGATATTAGAGGCATCCCATTATCCGGGGAAATATAAGGTGTGCAAGGCAGTAAACCAATGTCATTTTTGCAAATAAAAAACTGTTAAGCGTGGACAAAGGCTGAGTGTGTCATCTAATATCAAAAGGAAGCCATTTTGTCTAGTTTTTAAGCTGTTAGAGACCAGAACAAATTCATTTTCACAGGCCAGCTTTGAGGAGTTTTAGTATTCATTTAAAAATTGTATCCTTCTGATAATTCATTATTTGTTTGTTTAGGTCTTCTTCAAGGCCGGTCTGCTGGGTACCCTTGAGGAGATGAGAGATGAAAAACTAGCATCACTGGTCACCATGACTCAGGCTTTGTGTAGAGGTTACGTCATGAGAAAGGAATACGTGAAGATGACAGAGAGGAGGCACGTTGAAAACAGTTCATTTTGAATGAAGTAATACAAAAATCACTGTTTATAACAGCTATTTCCATTCTGTAGGGAAGCCATTTATACCATCCAGTACAATATACGTTCATTCATGAATGTGAAACACTGGCCATGGATGAAGGTGTACTACAAGATCAAGCCACTGCTGAAGACTGCTGAAACTGAGAAGGAGCTGGCAAACATGAAGGAGAACTATGATAAGATGAAAACTGACTTAGCTGCAGCCCTGGCCAAGAAGAAGGAATTGGAGGAGAAGATGGTGTCCCTTCTGCAGGAAAAGAACGATCTGCAGCTGCAAGTAGCATCTGTGAGTACACCTCATCAGACAGTTTTTCTTTTTCATGTTTATGTGTGCTAATGTCAATTTTAATTCAATGGACTAGGAAGGAGATAATCTCTCAGATGCTGAGGAAAGATGTGAGGGTCTTATCAAGAGCAAGATTCAACTGGAGGCCAAACTCAAAGAGACAACTGAGAGACTGGAGGATGAAGAGGAAATCAATGCTGAGCTCACTGCCAAAAAGAGAAAGCTGGAGGATGAATGCTCTGAGCTCAAGAAGGATATTGATGACCTGGAGCTTACCTTGGCCAAAGTGGAGAAGGAGAAACATGCCACTGAGAACAAGGTTTGTAAATTATAATCTAATCACATTATCAAGTAAAATGATAATGATGAGCTCCTATTGACGAGATCTTTCTTGCACACTTAGGTCAAGAACCTGACCGAGGAGATGGCCTCTCAGGATGAGAGCATTGCCAAGTTAACCAAGGAAAAGAAAGCGCTTCAGGAGGCTCACCAGCAGACTCTTGATGACCTGCAGGCAGAGGAAGACAAAGTCAACACTCTGACCAAGGCCAAGACCAAGCTTGAGCAGCAAGTGGACGATGTAAGTTGCTAAAGAG
Organism: Gasterosteus nipponicus; assembly: GCA_014132575.2. Lineage (NCBI taxonomy): Eukaryota > Metazoa > Chordata > Actinopteri > Perciformes > Gasterosteidae > Gasterosteus > Gasterosteus nipponicus. The sequence continues at coordinate 20,448 of BMAF01000021.1, forward strand.
ACTTGATGAAAAAACAAGATTTCTCTTTAACTCACGATCTAAAGACTCATTGTATTTGTTCAGCTTGAGGGTTCTCTGGAGCAAGAGAAGAAGCTTCGTATGGACCTTGAGAGAGCCAAGAGAAAGCTTGAGGGTGATCTGAAACTATCCCAGGAATCTGTCATGGATCTTGAGAATGACAAACAGCAGTCTGATGAGAAGATTAAAAAGTAATGTACTTTTTTGATTTTGAAAACAACCATGTTGTGTTCTGTTTAAAATGATAGTCAACTGCATCGACTAAGTGTTTTTTTATTTGTAATTATCTCAGGAAGGACTTTGAAATCAGTCAGTTCCTTAGCAAGATTGAAGATGAGCAGTCACTGGGTGCTCAGCTTCAGAAGAAGATCAAGGAGCTTCAGGTGACATATTGTGTTTGACAAAACATTACTGCACCCATGTCATACATTTGTGTCTATCAAAAGTGAAAGCTCATTGAAAAAGATAATGCCTACATTCAACAGGCCCGCATTGAAGAACTGGAGGAAGAGATTGAGGCTGAGCGTGCTGCTCGTGCCAAGGTGGAGAAGCAGAGAGCTGACCTCTCCAGGGAACTTGAGGAGATCAGTGAGAGGCTGGAAGAGGCCGGTGGTGCGACTGCTGCTCAGATTGAGATGAACAAGAAGCGTGAGGCTGAGTTCCAGAAGCTCCGTCGCGACCTTGAGGAGTCCACTCTGCAACATGAATCCACTGCTTCTGCTCTCCGCAAGAAGCAGGCTGACAGTGTTGCTGAGCTGGGTGAGCAGATCGACAACCTCCAGCGTGTGAAGCAGAAGCTTGAGAAGGAAAAGAGTGAATACAAGATGGAGATTGATGACCTCTCCAGCAACATGGAGAATGTTGCTAAAGCAAAGGTACAAAATTCATGACATACTATTTAGTACCCAAGTTGACGTTTTAAATAATGCATTCAATTTAGTGAATACAATCTGATCAATGGTCTCATCTCTCTTTAACTCATTAGGGAAATCTTGAAAAGCTGTGCCGTACTCTTGAGGACCAATTTAGCGAACTGAAGACAAAGAATGATGAAAATGTTCGTCAGATCAATGACTCAAATGCACAGAAAGCACGTCTCCTCACAGAAAATGGTATGTAGAAGTTATTTTTCAATGATCTATTGTGCATGCTATTAAGAAACTAACGAATGTATCATGACCCAAGGTGAGTTCAGCCGTCAACTTGAGGAGAAAGAAGCCCTTGTCTCCCAGCTGACCAGAGGCAAACAGGCCTTCACTCAGCAGATTGAGGAGCTCAAGAGACAGGTTGAAGAGGAAGTTAAGGTAAGAGGCAATTGAGTAAGTGTGTATAGGTTTTATTTCTTTCAGAATTTAGAAATTGTGTATATTCATGAAAAACCTTTATAAACAGGCCAAGAATGCTCTCGCCCATGGAATGCAATCTGCTCGCCATGACTGTGATCTGCTGAGGGAGCAGTTTGAGGAGGAGCAAGAGGCCAAGGCTGAGCTTCAGCGTGGAATGTCCAAGGCAAACGGTGAGGTGGCTCAGTGGAGATCCAAGTATGAAACTGATGCAATTCAGCGCACTGAGGAGCTTGAGGAATCCAAGTGAGTAACATTCATGAAACATTATTTTTGACTTGACCCCGCCCTTATCCAACACCTATTCTTTCAATAATGACACACTCGTACCTTTAAAATTATTATTTAAAATTATTTAGTGTCTTAAGAACTCACAGTTCTGGTTACTAAAGATCCAAGTAACTCTGTTCTATATTTTCCCAAAACAGGAAAAAAGCTGGCTCAGCGCCTTCAGGAGGCTGAGGAACAGATTGAGGCCGTGAACTCCAAGTGCGCCTCTCTTGAGAAAACCAAACAGAGGCTCCAGAGTGAGGTGGAGGATCTCATGATTGATGTGGAGAGGGCCAACGGTCTCGCTGCCAACCTTGACAAGAAGCAGAGGAACTTTGACAAGGTAGCATACTTTACTTTTTAGATATATATATATGTCTTTATAGTACTACCGAAAGTGCTGAACTGTTGTAATTGTGTTATTCAGGTGTTGGCAGACTGGAAACAAAAGTACGAGGAGGGTCAGGCCGAGCTTGAGGGAGCATTGAAGGAGGCTCGTTCTCTCAGCACTGAGCTGTTCAAGATGAAGAACTCTTATGAGGAAGCTCTGGATCAGCTGGAGACAATGAAGCGGGAAAACAAGAACCTACAACGTGAGTTCTACATTATGTAAACGTTGAATTGTATTCAACCGAGTTTAAGCGTAAGAAAACAGTATTTATGTTTACTCTCTTAAACAAATGTATCTATCTGCAGAGGAGATCTCAGATCTCACTGAACAGATTGGTGAGACTGGCAAGAGCATCCATGAGCTGGAGAAGTCCAAGAAGCAGGTGGAAACAGAGAAGACTGAGATCCAGACAGCTCTTGAAGAAGCTGAGGTAACATTAGGAATCAAAAAAAGATTCTCTAAATAATTGTCTAAATAATGTGACGAACATATTCATAAGCAGAGATTAATATTTCATTCATTGATATTTTAAGGGAACTCTGGAACACGAGGAGTCCAAGATCCTCCGTGTCCAGCTGGAGCTGAACCAGATTAAGGGCGAAGTGGACAGGAAGCTGGCAGAGAAAGATGAGGAGATGGAGCAGATCAAGAGGAACAGCCAGAGAATCACTGACTCCATGCAGAGCACTTTGGACGGTGAGGTCAGGAGCAGGAACGATGCTCTGAGGATCAAGAAGAAGATGGAGGGAGACCTCAACGAAATGGAGATTCAGCTGAGCCACGCCAATCGCCAGGCTGCTGAGTCCCAGAAGCAGCTGAGGAACGTGCAGACACAGCTAAAGGTATCGTAAGACACAGAGTTGCTCGACAAACCACGGTCATTAAAGGGATATGATGTCATTCATAGGAATATTCTCACAATATGTTTACACTAGGATGCACAACTGCACCTTGACGATGCTGTTAGAGCCCAGGAAGACTTCAAGGAACAAGCTGCCATGGTGGATCGCAGGAACGGTCTCATGATGGCTGAAATTGAGGAACTTAGAGCTGCTCTGGAACAGACAGAGAGAAGCCGCAAAACAGCGGAGCAGGAGTTGGTGGACGCCAGTGAGCGTGTTGGACTTCTGCACTCTCAGGTGAACAAACTCCCGTAACTTCTTCAATAATCCAATTGTATAAAGACATTAACGATAATGTAACAACAATAAAATTGTTGTATCTTTTAGAACACAAGCCTTATGAACACCAAGAAGAAGCTTGAGAGTGACCTGGTCCAGGTCCAGGGTGAAGTGGATGACACTGTTCAGGAAGCAAGGAATGCAGAAGAGAAGGCCAAGAAGGCCATCACTGATGTAGGGTTGAATTCCATTGTTGTTCCTTTTACTCAAATGTACTTTGTTAGTTTTTGTCAAACAACATGTTATGATGTCTTCTCCAGGCTGCTATGATGGCTGAAGAGCTGAAGAAGGAGCAAGACACGAGTTCTCACCTTGAGAGGATGAAGAAGAATCTGGAGGTCGCTGTTAAGGACCTGCAGCACCGCCTGGATGAGGCTGAGAACCTGGCCATGAAGGGTGGCAAGAAGCAGCTCCAGAAACTGGAGTCCAGGGTAAGAAAGGCATCTCATGATTTGTACAGCTAAATCAAGACTTTGAAACAATACGGAAAATCATTCATTTTCTCATCTTTTTTTGAAGGTGCGTGAGCTTGAGACAGAGGTTGAGGCTGAGCAGAGACGTGGAGTGGACGCCGTCAAGGGTGTTCGCAAATATGAGAGGAGAGTGAAGGAGCTCACCTATCAGGTACAGTCACTGAAAATAAAGAGACACCAAATTCTCCATTACTGTTACCATTTCAAACATTTATATTTGCACCTCAACACCTTCTATTACAGACTGAAGAGGACAAGAAAAATGTCTCCAGACTGCAGGATCTGGTTGACAAGTTGCAACTGAAGGTGAAGGCCTACAAGAGGCAGGCTGAGGAGGCGGTAAGGACTAAATATTTTACTTTTCAACTATGTCAGTTATACAGTCAGAATGATTTTGTAACATCCTTTATCATGTTTTTGAATTTCTTAATGTAAAGCTTTATTGCATAAAAGAAAAATAACAGGAAAAGCATTTTAATTTCAGTATAACTGTATTGACCAACTATAAGTGACTATAATAACAGATGCAGAGTCACAGTGACTGAATGTAATTTAGAACAACTAAAACTGATACTTAACAGCACTAATATCAAGAAAACTGACATTATAAAAAGATAAACAAAATGATAAAAAATAGATTGTTAATGAGAATGATTGGAACAAAAGTCAGTTATCAAGTACGATAGCCATATCATTATACATACAAAAGAGTATTGCATGTTTTGGATTTTGGCAATGTAAACAGTTATGTAATATATTTATATAATTAAGAAAAATACTTTCGCCATACATTTACATTTAAGAAGTGTTGCAAACTCTATTTGTGTTATTTCAGGAGGAACAGGCCAATACTCATCTGTCCAAGTGCAGAAAGGTCCAGCATGAGCTGGAAGAGGCTGAGGAGCGTGCAGACATTGCTGAGTCTCAGGTCAACAAGATGAGAGCAAAAAGTCGTGACACTGGCAAGGTGACTATACAATTCAATCAAAATCAATTCCAGTTCATGTGACGGAAAGTTTCTGTAAATTATGTTTGATTTAAATCTTATTAAACTTTGTGTTTTTAGGCCAAAGAAGCAGCCGAGTAAAGGACACTTCCGGATCAGTGGTTTCTTATCATATAATATGATGTGAAATATGCTGTAAAGTAATATAATAAAAGTTTTCCCTCTCAATTTTGCCATCTGCCTCTTTCCTCCTGTTATGGATTGTCTCTGACCCCAAGTGCACGACACCAGACACAGCTTAGGTTTAGCCGGAAAACGGCGTAGTTTATTTCTGAGAAACAAACCAAAAAAAGGGCAACTCAAAAACTTTCTAGTCCGTGGGCGCTCTTAGTCCAATCAAAAATGAAAACTCACACGATACTCACAGGAAAACAAAAAAACTCTGCGTAGGGAATTCCGGAAGGGTTTCCAAGAGGAGCACAGGGGAAGAACAATCAACCCTCTCTGGGGAAAACACAGAGCACGAACTCACAGCGAGCCACTGGCAGATCTGCTTCTTAACCTCCCTGTGGGATGAGCTGACGAGCTGCAGCTGTGGCGATGAGCAGAGCGGCGTCAGGTGTGCGACTCTCTGGCTGGTCGAGCCCTAACACCTCCATTGCATTGTAGTTCCTGAGAAATAAGTGACTGAGAACTTCTATATCCACGTTCTATTTTTAATAAGTAGAGATATATTAGGCGAAGACCGGGCTTCATGGGACAGCAACGAATGTTGAAGCGTACATGGAAATGGCATTGTTGACCCTTTATAATGTCAATGTTCAAATCAGGTTGAGACGGTACCTGCATACCCTGTTGCCCTTTTGATTTGTAAAACATGAGAGAGAAAGCATTGGCTCAATCTGTGTTTTCTATGAATTGTGGTGATTATGATTTTTTGGGCCTTTATTTAGTGTTGTATATTTTGATCCTGGGTGCTAGATAGAACATAAAACCCCCGGAAGAAATTTATCTTCACACCGAGGTGTTTCTCTCTCTTGGTGAAACAGCTCTGAGGGTTGATTGGTCAAGCCACAGACACCTCTGCTGTGGGTTGTAAATTCCTTTTTGAACTGCCTATTGCCAGTGCAAGGTTAAAGACAAGTGGGGGCTGGTCCGTAGAGAGCAATGGGGCGTGAACCCACAATGAGCAAAAAATAAATAAAAAATTATATTAACAAATAATTATTTAATTAACAAATAGTCAATATGTCTCTATTTGTGTTTTTGAAACATGAAATATACCCACTAATATTTGTTAATTAAGATATATGCGCAAAACATATACTTTTCCTGCATCCTCTGTCTCAGCTGGGCTTCGGCACGGTCCCAAAGCGGTCTAAGAAGCAGTTTAGCCAATCACTGATAAAAATAAATGAGTGACATAATTTCAGCTTCCTAAAATACATTCAGCCTTGGGCTAGCCCTTCATCAGCCTTAAGCCTAGTTTATGCTTCTGCGTTTTCAGAGCGACGCAGACGCAAGACCCTCTTGTGTGTCCCTTGCGTGCCTTTTCACACCTCCTTGCGTGCGTCACTCCAGGCAGCAGCACCCACCTGAGACCATAGTGGGCATATGGCCCCTTACCTAAAATTACTTCGACACCCCTGTTTTAATGTGTTTAACTCTATAATTGTGAGCATGGAGATGATGAACTGGCAGCAAGTTGACTTCCAGGTTAGTTTGTTAGCTTGTTAGTGTGTTAGCAGTTGTAATTGCTAGTGCATGTATATATATAATATATATATATATATATATATAATATATATATATATATATATATATATATATATATATATATATATATATATATATATATATAATACCAGCGGCTTGACCAACTTTGCAATAAATCGTTTTCTGATCTAACTTACACCGGATTTAAAAAAATATATAAAATCCAAACAGCACACAGTTCATCTCATCGGCATAAATTGTGTTGGTGCATCTCTAGTCTCTCGTTATTCCTCCTGCATCGGGCAATTTTATAAATGTACAATTATCAATGTTAGAAATTGTTTATCTGCCACAAACAGAGTCAGGATGTTTTGCCGTTTATTATTCGTTGTTGTAAATTCTATAACCATGACTCTATCTCACTACACGGAAGATAAGTAGCTCCAACCGCGGCATTTTGCAGTCTGGTGCAAAAGAAAACCCACTCCCTGCTGAAGAGTAACATCAGTTGTTACGGCTGTACACCGGTACAACTCATACCGTAAGGAAATCTGCTACAGGTGCACCAGTTGAGTTGTTATACCACCCAACCCTGCTATGAATAATTTTTATCTCTATCAATCCAGAATGAGGCTACTTATCCGTGTTAAGCTTTTCGGTTGAAGCTAGTTATTTTACACTTTTCCTTACATAAACCATTGTTTAACATTCCTATTAACAGTGCATGTATTGACTGAACATTCAGACCTGTGATATAGAGATTTATTAATGCAGAATGACGTGATTTTCGAACAAGCACAAAAGAAGTGTAGATATAAAAGCTGACTGTGACACAAACAACACAGTTATGCACAGGGTGAGTAAAAAAAAGTAATCTGCAGCAATAAGGAGTGCCAACGTCCAATCCGGCTCTTTCAATGTGATTAGAATTGGAGTTAAAAAGAGCGGTTGACAACAGAAAAAAAATGTTCCTGTAGAATGAGCAACCTAAAGTTTCATTTTGGCCGTTAAGCTGACCGGATTGGAACAGAAAGATCTTTCTACCACTAAGGCGTCAGGAAGGAGAGGTGTTTATATTTGGCATACTGCTACGCAGGCACAGATCCCTCAGGCCGACACTCGAGCAATACAGCTTTCAGTCATATGCAAACAGGTGTGAACATGAAGCCCCTGCCGGTGAGTATTTAGATATGAGTCAAATCAGTATGCCATGCCACTTTGCTATTGGCTGGCGAACGGAGCACATCATTAAGCTCCAATGCTTGTCCTGTGAATTTCTTTCCTTACCCAAAGTCAACTGTCCAATTAGATTTTTGGGTAATTTCCTAGTCATGTGAGTCTCGTACACAGAAACTGATATTTTACACTGCTCCAGGGGAAACTCTGGCAGGGAGAACATGAGGACCTCATTGAAGACAGTTACCAGTGAATGGGCCACAGCAGAGGTTTTTTGGTACCTCAATTTGTGCTGGTTGCACTGCACACTGATCCTGGCATATAGGGCTGTACAACACAGAGAAGGCACATCAGGGACTTTACATGTATGACAACACTATGACCATGTCTTGAATCTTATATTGGTGTTTGATATTTACCTCTATCTGAGCATATTTCTGTGAGGACCGTTCTGACCTTAAGTAGTCCAACTTCAAGCCTCTGAGAGGTGGGAAGAAACTTTAAAGTGAGGAGCACCTCTCCTACGAGATCCTGTCCCGATAATGGGAAGAGAAACAATTCTGCATAAGCTTTGTTTCTATAGGATGTTATAAAATAGGATATATAAAGAATAGTAAATGAGCAGTATAAAATATGGGACTCAAAAGATTTCATTGGCTCTAGAATTTCTTTGATTTAGTGGTGGTAGTGGTATTTACGGAAATTGGAAATAACGATATAAATAAATAAAAAGACCAATATATCAATCAATATGAATACATATTGCACACATGGTGTCTTACTGTACCTTCTGGGGTGTCTTCAGATCTTCCTGTAGCTCAAGAGGATAGGAGATGTTGAGCTGCCCTAGAGGAACCCTCACCTCTCCCAACACTGTGTGTCTAGAGAATTTATCAAAGTGCCTCACCTGACGTGCACACGTGACAGAGAGACAAGTTTAATTACACCATCACACATACAGTTGTGGTCACTTAAAGTAAAGAACATAATGTCATGGCTCTCTTGAGTTTCCAGTTATTTCTACAAGTCTGATTTTTCTCTGAGTGATTGCAACAGATACTTCTTTGTCACAAAACACATTCATGAAGTTTGGTTCTTTTATGACTTTATTACAGGTTAACAGAAAAAGTAACATCTGCTTGGTCAAAAATATACCTACAGCAGTGCTAATATTTGGTTACATGTCCCTTGGCCATTTTCACTTCAATTAGGCGCTTTTGGTAGCCATCCACAAGCTCCTGGCAAGCTTCTCGTTGAATCTTTGACCACTCCTCTTGACAGAATTTGTGCAGTTCAGTTAAATTTGATGGCTTTCTGACATGGAGCATTGTCCACATGTTCTCAATGGGATTTAAGTAAGGACTTTGGAAGGCCATGCTAAAACCTAATTCTAGCCTGATTTAGCCATTCTATTACCACTTTTGATGTGTGTTTGGAGTCATTGTCCTGTTGGAACACCCAACTGCGCCCAAGACCCAACCGTCGGGCTGATGATTTTAGGTTGTCTTGAAGAATTTGAAGGTAATCCTCCTTCATTATCCAATTTACTCTCAGTAAAGCACCGGTTCCATTGGCAGGAAAATAGCCCCACAGCATAATACTACCGCCACCGTGCTTTAAGAGACATGCCACGTACCAGCCTGCTTCAAGGCCTCCACCATCATCCCTGTTCCCAAGAAGCCCAGGATCACAGGACTCAATGACTACAGGCCCGTCGCCCTGACCTCTGTAGTCATAAAGTCTTTTTGAACGGCTAGTCCTGACCCACCTGAAGACCCTCACCGACCCCCTCCTGGACCCCCTGCAGTTCGCCTACAGAGCCAACAGGTCTGTGGACGATGCTGTCAACATGGCCCTCCACTACATCTTCCAGCATCTGGACTCCCCAGGAACCTACGCCAGGATCCTGTTTGTGGACTTCAGCTCTGCCTTCAACACCATCATCCCGTCTCTGCTGCAGGCCAAACTCTCCCAGCTGCACGTGCCCGACTGTGGATCACAGACTACCTGTCTGACAGGAAGCAGCACGTGAAGCTGGGGAAACATGTCTCAGCCTCTCGGACCATCAGCACCGGTTCCCCCCCAAGGCTGCGTTCTTTCCCCACTGCTCTTCTCCCTGTACACCAACAGCTGCACCTCCAGTCACCAGTCCGTCAAGCTCCTGAAGTTTGCGGATTACACCACCCTCACTCATTGGAATGATCTCTGGTGGGGACGAGTCCGCCTGCAGGTGGGAGTCTGACCATCTGGTGTCCTGGTGCAGTCAGAACAACCTGGAGCTCAACGCTCTAAAGACAGTGGAGATGGTTGTGGATTTCAGGAGGAACAGAGCCCCACCCTCCCCCATCACCCTGTGTGACTCCCCCGTCACTATTGTGGATTCCTTCTGTTTCCTGGGCTCCATCATCACCCAGGACCTCAAGTGGGTGCTGAACATCAGCTCCATCACCAAGAAGGCTCAGCAGAGGTTGTTCTTCCTGAGGCAGCTGAATAAATTCAACCTGCCAAAGACGATGATGGTCCACTTTTACACAGCCATCATCGAGTCCATCCTCTGCTTCTCCATCACCGTCTGGTACGCTGCAGCCACAGCCAAGGACAAGGGCAGGCTGCAGCGTGTCATCCGCTCTGCAGAGAGGGTGATCGGCTGCAATCTGCCGTCCCTGCAGGACTTGTTCGCTTCCAGGTCTCTGAAGCGAGCTAAAAAGATTGTAGCCGACCCCTCTCACCCCGGACAAAAACTGTTTGTGTCTCTTCCATCTGGCAGGAGGCTGAGGTCCATTAGGACTAAGACCTCCCGCCACACAAACAGTTTCTTCCCATCGGCAGTCGGGCTCATCAACAGAGCCCGGTCCCCCACTGACTGACTATAACATTCCACCGGTCACTCTGCTTAATACTGCACATCACTTTAACTGTAATTTTTCACTCATTACTTTGTTGTAACTCGTCACTTTGTCACTTGTTCGATAGTGCACTTTATTTTTTAATATTTTGTAACTTTTTAAATATTTTTAACTTTATTCTCTTAATTTATACTAACCCATAGCCTTATTCTACTAACCCATTGCATTAGCATTTCATTTTATTTTATTACTTGTGCACTGCTGTCTTGTCTATTGTTATACTGTCTACTACCACGCACCAACCGCCAAGACAAATTCCTTGCATGTTTGACATATTTTGGCAATGTTTCCTGATTCCTGAAATTATTCAAGATAACCTAAAATCATCAGCCCCCATTATGTTATTTACAAGTGTATGTAAACTTTTGACCACAACTGTATAACATTGCGTTTTCTATGGAGCCAACACAACACATGTGAACCTGAAAGTTTCACGCCCCTCCCAGTTGATGCCCCGCCCCCTACGCCAAAAAAAGATCCAAACGCGAAAATAAGATCTGAAAACATAAAATCTGTAACCAAAAATAAAATACACTCAAAAACACGAATATCAAAAAAATACGTGAAGATTGAAAAAAAAAAAGAGAATATACTTGAGTCAAAACTATATTCAACCCGAAAATACTTTTCGTCCACTTATTTTTATTTTGAATACATTGTTGTATTTTTCAATGTTCAACAACCCAACTTTCAGGTTCACATTTGTTTATCAAATGACCAAAACTTTTGACCTGGTTTTGGCTCCATAGTTTTCTCTACTTGAAGCTTACTTCGTCAACTGTCAAAAAGCCTTTCCAATGATTCAAGAGATAAATGGACAAGGATTAGTTCACTGCAGTACCTCCATCTTGAGGTTAATGTGATGAAGCTCCTTGTCTTCCTGCATGATGCAGCTGAATTGGTCTCCAAATAAAGGGTTACAGCTGCCTTTCACAATGCGAGTCCGCCACTCCTGCAGCACCGTCCACAAGATGGGTGCGGTCCCTTCGCCCTGGGGGCAGTAATCCACAACACCATCACACACAAAAACACACTACCTGCTACCAATAATGCATTTTATGATGCCATTTGTTGACTAACACACTGCATGTGGTGACAAAAGAAGGCAAACCTCCTTGTCCGTACAGTCGTCCACTTCCACTCCCACTGAAGCGGCCCACATGAGTCTCAGCTTGACAAATGGCTGGAGGCTGCATGTCTGGCTTGGCCCCAGAAGCCCTTCCACCTGCAGGACAGTGACCACCAGCTGCGACTGGAGTTGGTCATAATAGATGGAAAAACGAATCGTTCCATCGACCTGGTAACAAGAGGACGTGTTAGGGAAGACACAGGTAACCCGATGTGTCTAATGATATAGCATAGTGCCCGTAGCAAGGGCACGGAGAACTGATTCAGTATGTGTAACATGTGAAAGCTAATCTCCTCCAGTGACAAAAAAGTCAATCTATGTATCAACCCCCTGAATGCCCCTTTGCTAAGGTTCAAATTTAGCTAAAATCCACTTTGTTTCTGTGTATAACCTCACAGAGCTGCACGCCTGTAGCATAGTCAATAGAAAAATACACTTCAACAACACAGTCTGATGAATCCAGTTTGTGTGCTATTTCTCAGACATGATAGACGGATGATTACCCTATTAGAACCTCCAAAAACTTCATAAGCCTCCCTTTAAACTTAAACTAAATAAGAAAAAGGTCTCATAGTTTCTTCAATTTAGGATGCTCATAAGCAATTTAATCTATGACAGCTTGTACTATAGTAAAAACACATTTTTAATAGTTTTTGAAGACAAAATTTGCCCATGCCTTTTGAATGAGAATACAAGTACTGAAAACTGTTGATTCCTTTTCACGACTGGGTCACACAGCAATGTGCTACCTTTTTAATGGTGTCCTGCTCCTCTCCATCCACCTGTCTGGATTCCGAGGTGGGATACGAGGCCCCCGACAGACAGCGGCTCAGCCTGCGGACCTCTGTGCTGACATTCTCCATCTGGGGAGCATGCATCACATTGCCAGTGTTGCTAGTCACTGTGGCACCTCCAGCTTTTATTTGACTTGTGAAGAGCATCAACAATCCTTTGTTTGAACAAGTTCAGCCTAATCTTTATTTACATAGACAATGTGGCATATCTAGAACATCTCCAAAGACTCCAAAAACGCCCGACATTATAACATCATATTTTACAAACGACATTTTATTAAAAAGTACAGATAAATCTACAATGGGCACTTTTAATGTTGATAAGTCATGAACACTTTGTCATAATTGTATTATCCGGCACACCTTGAATCCAGCCTTTAACTTCAACTCTTTATTTTTTTTTTTTTTCTTCCACAAGTCCAACATTAACCTTGGTAACCGTAGAGTGTATTTAAAAACGGTCCAAATACAGTAAAAACCTTTACACGCAGCAGGACCTTCAGCCACACAAGTCAGTCGATACGAAGTAAACAGTTGACTATCCAAATAAAATGTGACTGAGTTATAGTAGATCAACACTGCTTCCTCTCGCTGATATAATAATACTGCAGTTAATCTCATCAATGCCAGGATAGAAATCGTCAATAAAGACATCTTGCAGTGTGGCAAGAGGCTGAGTTAGCATTTTTTCATATGAAGTGGTGGGTTATGCCCAAAGATGCTGTAAATACAGAGATAGGAAGTAGTGAAGGGGTCATAACCTTTGTTGCACAGTTTAGGGGGGCTGCTTTGAACTCTGGGCCACCGGATTCAATATGGCGGCCACAGCCTACAAATTACATTAAGGTCATAACAACATCCGTTTCCCTTAATAGAGAACTCATTCTATCCACACTTCTCCCATCCATTTGTCTTACCCTAGTGCATGGAGCTCCTGAGTAGCTTCTCCTCGTTCTTGACTTTTCGACTGAGCACAGCGGATCCCTGTTTACTGCAGTAAAAATCAATGAGACAAAAAGCTGTCAAAGGGAAGAAAAGGGAGGATGGCGGAAGGAGGATGGCTTTGGAAAGACCAGAACCCCCTGAACGCATTTGGTAAAAACTTTCTTGGTCAGATACCTGCCATGGGCAATATGTACCGTAATCCGATCTACTCACCGGCATCTTGCCGGGTGATTGTGGTGCAGCACCTGAAGGCCTGCCACACCAAGATGCCCAGCGCCAGCAGAAGAAGAGCGACCGAGATGCCCAGGATGGAGTACTTGACCGTGTCTGAGAACGGCATTCTCAGGTCTCCAGCAGTCGACAGCAGCCACTCGTTGGCCGGATAGTCCATCGGTCTACTTCTCACCCTCCAGCTGCATGTGGCCAAAATATGCCTCTGCAAAATGACAGAGGCGGATGAGGGCACTCGGATGTAGGTTAGAGAGCTCTGCGACCACAGAATGGGTCTGTTGGCAGCCATGTAGACTTGCAGGTTCACGTCAGCATTACAGCTGCATATGACAACTATGGACACAGCTTAAACTTAAACAGTCACGCAGGACTTCTGTAACAAATTTGTAACATTTACTCAAGTTTCTCTGACGTGATGACATGCTGCTTTCCTGATATTTCATACCCATAAAACAAATATCTATTAGGGAACAGCAAATTATTCAAAAATGTAAACGTAGACTCAGTGACTTACTATATTCAATCTTTTTATGGACTAATCAATTTCCTTAAAAAGTGAGTGTTTTGACGCTCTCATGCAGACATTTTGAGCCTTTCTACAGAAATGGGCAAAGTCAGCATCCAATGCTGACTTTGCCCATGAGAATTACCCAAAGTCATCGCAATCTGGCGTTGAAAACGGAAATAACCAGTGGACGCATTGGAGACATAAAAAAAAAAAAATGTATACTAAAACATTAGGGATTAAAGACAGAAAAAAAACCTCACAAAATCAGGTGATGTTTACTCATCTGTTCATCAAATATCACATTTAATTCAAGCCATTTTGATTTTTTTAAAAAAAAAAAAAAAAGTAAAATACTGTTGACCTCTCACCTTAGGGAGCGAAAAATGAGCTAAAATGAGCATGAAATAAATACGCTCGATTCTACATTTCTTTACGTCGTCATGGTAAAGTGACATGTTGCAGTGACCCGTTCGCATTCACACCATTTCAAACTCTCACCGACTCTCACAGTCAACTACTTTCCAGGTGGGTCCAGGGCTCAGCGTTTTGGGGGAGGGACGGGACATTGGGATTGAACCTAAAAGTAAATCCATGGCCTCTGGCCACTTCAATTGTTTAAAAAATAGCTTTACGTTAATAGTCCGATTATTCTTTTAGGTAAATAGAACTGGTACAACCGTGTCATGTTCAGAAAGAGATGATTATCTGTTATCAGAGAACGGTTTAGTCAAATAGCACATCCTGCTCTCACTGCATGCAAATCAACACGGACCTTGCAGGAGAAAGCCTACAAAATTGTAAGTAGCATTCCCATTAACACAAAAGAGGTTGGCAAAACACACAAGAATGAGCTCAGGACGTAAAAAAAATAAAACAAAAATAACATGAACACGCAAAAACCATTTACCTGTAGCAAGTGATGACAAGTTCATCTTGTCCTTCAGGAATGCAAGAATCTTCCCACACAGTGAATGCAGGGCTCTCTCACAAACACAAAATAACTAGTTAGCAAGACACCTCATTGTTGCAGGCGCTGTGTGCACACTGCCTCTCTCCTCTCGCTCTCCACACACAGAGCACAGGACTTCCTGCACAGCAGTCTAGGCAAACTGGTTTGATTAGATCTGAATGGCATGCCCTCTTCTTCAGCTCTGTTGCTCTTAAAGATTCCTGTGTTGCGGTCAGATGGCTTCAACAATGGAGCCGGGCCCCTGCAGCCAGGAAGCACTAGAACTGCCCCCGTCTACACAGAATTCTGCCCCCACCGTCATCTTAATACACGACACAGAGAGCATTGGTTTTTCACCTACGTAACCTATAAGTTTTTTCGATATGTTCATTTTCTAAGTAGAGCGCTCTGCTTTCTCGTTCACCTGTACCCAAACCAGCAGGTGCTGTAGAGTAACGATAAGACCGTCAACTGGCACACGCAAAGGGACGTTAAATGTAATTTGCCTTCCGTTACGCTTTCATTGTTCTCATTATCTCAGACTGGTCACCTTTTATTTTGCGGGACTGCATGCTGAAAGAGATGCACGATGGGAAACAGGAAACATATCTTTAACAAACACAACGATACGCTGGGTGACCCTGCTGGGACACCGAGGTCTTCTTATGAGTAAAGGCCAAACTTGCTGCTTCGAGAATGAGGAAGAAAAACATTTTTACAAAACTTCCTCGTCCGACATCATCTACTTCGATTGTAAAAGAAGGAATGCTGTTTAACGTGGACAACTTACGACAAGTCGAACAGTTTAGGACAAAATAAACAAGAATAAACATGTGTATATTTTGACCTCCTTTACAGGAAGATACACTCATGGAAATGTAGGGCCGAACTTGTCAAACTGTATTCTGTGTGCATATGGACCCTCAAAATATGTACGATTAAAAAAATAAGAAAAAAAACATTCTCTGAGTCGTTCAACGTTGCTTGTTTCACTAGACGATCATAATCAAAATATATAGCCATCAGGATCGGCTGGACGTGCTGATGAAAAAGGAATCACCAGGGCAAAATGTCCCCGGTGAAGTTCAGAAACGACCCGTGATCCTTTTCAGTCAGTCCTCCAATCACAGACAGGAGGGAAGAGACGCTCTCCTCTGCACTCAGCGAGGCCTGAAAAGAGACATGTAATGTTATTCAAGACACACTTCTTGGAAATGTCAATACAATGATCCATACACACACACACACACACACATTTATTCTCAACAACAGCTCATGAGTATGACTAAATCTCACAAAGCAGCGGATGGAGTTGGACGGGTCAGGCTCTTACGGGTCAGGGCTCTTACCCCCCCATGTCGGTGCGAACGCAGCCAGGATGTATGACCATACAGAGGATCCCATCAGGCTCCAGGTCTACAGCCATACAGCAACTCACCATGTTGAGGGCTCTCTGAGCCAGTAAACACAAACAATGCACACCTGAAACCCGCTGCGGTACAGTTCTGGACAACAGTTGATCCCTTTGGAGATGGTGGAAAGATCAGCTGATATCTCACATTTATTCTTAAAAAAACAACAACAAAGTTGTCCTTCGAAAAAAGTTCAAACAGAAGAGTACTTTAGACGCCCTTTCACTTAGCTGGTAAGGAATTAAATATCCAACCATTTAAAATAGACCAAGCTTCCTGTCTCGGTTTATACCAAAGCAGAGTTGACATGTCATACATGCATTGACAGACATACTTTTGTTCATCAATTGGCATCAAGCAACTCTGGATGTCCATTGGTGCAATACCTTGGACGTCCTGTAGGGGTACCACTTGATGTTGTTGGACCGGTCGCCCCAGTTGAGCTCCACAGAACCCAGCAGAGCCGCCATGTTGATGACCGCTGCCCTCTGGAGGCTCATGCCGGGTCCTCCTCTAGACGCAGCTTGTTTCAACAGAGGCAGGAAGGCCTGAGGGGCAAAACATTTGTTTTTGTTTTACATCATCTGTATACAACATTATGAAATCTAGGGATAAACATCACAGAAATTATTTGATTGTCAACTCTTGAATTTTGGGGGAAACTCCAGAACATTTCCAGTCAGTAAAAAAACAGATTTCACCATGTAGAGTAGTCTGTGGGGAGGAAGGACAATAGTGCCCTCTGGCGGCAGCAGGTCCAACTCAGAGACATTACTCTGTATTTTATATATATATATATATACACTCTGAAATATTTACACCATATATAGCGTTTCCATCTTTCTCCTCCGCGTTAATTAAATAGCTGAAAAAAAGAAAAACACCGGTCAGTTCAATGCAACAGAAAAAGCGAAACATTGTAAGCTTTTAAAAAATTAGGATTCATGGAATAAGTGATGTATGCGTATACGGCTTTGGCTTTGTGTACCTAATGAAGAGCGTACAAATATCTTACAGGTCTAAAGAAGTTATGACTATTGTAATGATCGATCTGCACTCAAGATGTTGTCTTTTAGTGGACGCATTTAATTTATATGTGCTATAATACCTAGTGATTAAATCCAGTGGCTCATTCTTCTTCTTTAATCTGTATTTTTGTTAAATTGTCTCACAGATCTCAACCTTTGCAAAGCTGGAAAGCTCAGTGTTTCCCCGACAATTATAACCTGCAGATCATTACATTGACAAAACCATGCAATCACCCGCCTCCATCCTGTATAAATAAAATCTTCGTGGGACTGCACTGCATGCTGGGCCGCAAAGGATAGATCAGACGTGTCCTCCAAATGGGCTGCGTCCCTCGACCGCGTTCGGAGGAGCCACTTCGGCTTCGGAGTGGCAGCGGAAGTGACGTATGCGGCCGACGCATGCGTCCTTAAGGATGCAGCTTAGCGACTTTGAGACACAGCTAAACGTTCACCTTAACATAAGACTACAGCATGTTTCAAAGTTTCAGCCAAAAGAGATTGGACCAATGTTTTTTTTGATTGATTGAACAGATTCACAAGATCCAAATAGACAGAATGAAACAAAGTTGACACGACAAATCACCCAAAGTTAAATAAAAGAAATGGAGAAAAAAAAAATCCCTTTTTAAATTGAACTTTTGCAGAGAGAATGTTAACATATTAACATTTTAATTTGTGCTGTGTGTCATCATTTACTTTAAACCTGTAACATATATAGGTATATTTACACATCTGGACAAATTTTATTGACACACAGATTATACAGATAGATGTTGTGGTTGCAGAGATGTTGGTATGGAATTTTTGAGCAGGGGCCTAAAACATGGCTCAGAGCCGACGAGGTTTCACATGCATGAGGCAAACAAGAAGTTGTGTTGTTAGATTTTGGTTGGTGTATACGTAGGAATTTTGTTTATGAACCAAGAAACAAAAAATCCATCCATTTCACATGTTCATTCACATAAAAAAACAGGCTCCGTATTTTCGAGTTGGGGTTGTGTTTATGTTAATTTTTTGACATAAAATAAAACCAATTATGGTGTTTTTTTTTATATACATGGCACACATATCTGAACAACAAGCATCTTTTGTCGCTGCCTTACCCAAAGTGATGATGTGGATGTTTGAGTGTTTCTCTGCCAGTTCCTTAAGTTTCTGTAGGTGACAAACATCATGTCGTTGTTCATAAATATACATTCAGTAGAGGGGGGCGCGCGCGCCTCTGTGTCGTTCAACCTTATTGCACTAAGTCTAAATAGTGCGGTTACGTTACTTGTGTTAAGTGCCTCCATCCGTCAAAGTCGAATGGGCGTCGAGTAGAACTAACGTGAGGCGATTCATCGATTAAGCGCCGCGTTGTGGCGTGCTGACAGGGCGGGAGGCTTCACAGCCACTGAGCCAGCTGTAAAGCGGGTTTGCTTACTGGCGTGTTCGCGGGGTTCCTGGTCGTGGCTATTATCTTGCCGGGGGAGAAGCCTCCACTCGCCAGGCTGTCGACTATCTGCAGTCCGTTACCAGCACAGAGCCGCAATTTTTAAAATGTATGGCGCCGCTCATTGTAACGTCACCTGTAAAGGCTGAGCAGGCTCCATGTGTTGCTGTACAGGTGTTGCGGTTTAACAGGCGACCCTCTCAACTGGCCACTTTCTGCCGTACGCGTCGGTTGTTGTCGTGGTTACCGCTGCTGTTGCAAATGGGACGCGAAGACGTAGCTGACCTCGTGAATGCCGCCTTGTTTAAACTTTTCAATTCAGTGTCAAGCCTTCAACACATCGACATCCAGTGACGTTTGAAACTCGAGTGGACTCTTTTCCCTAAAAGTCCTCCAAAGTCGAAACCGGTATGTTTATACCACGTATACGAGAATGTTTAACGTTTAAACAAGCCGGCATTCGCGAGGACAGCTACGTTTTTACTTCCTATTTTAAACAGCGGTCGTAAACAAGACAACAACCGACCCTTTTACGGTAGAAAGTGGCCGGTGTTACACCCCTACTGTTTTTTCCACCTACTGGTTTCCCTACGCGTGCGTGTTTGTGTTCACTCCACAGCTGAAAGAAAGGATATTGTTTTCTTACGGCCATCGCGTGACGTAAACCACAGACACGAACAAAACAAAGTTTAGAAAATATATTATAAGATCGAACCGACCAGGTTGCGAACCCATGCAGCAAAATGCAAAGACATCACGCTGCTAGTCGCGCTGTGCGCTGCGCCACGGGGCAGTACGCAAGTTTTGGTCTTAATGTATCACTAAATGGTGATTGGCATGGAGGAAACTTCCGGTTAACAGGGTCGCCCGTTAAACCGGAAGACCTCCCGCTGTCACTGTGATCCTCCGGTAGGTGGAAGCGTTGCTCCATTCGAACTTTAATCGTAGTTATGATGGCTCTTGGGTCCGTGTACCTTTTGATAGTCCCTTTTACCGTAAAAAAACAGAAAACGAAAACACTCGTTTCTCGTTTTTAGTTTTAAATCCAAAACGGTAAAACGGAAGTGGACAGTTGTTTTCTCGTTTTTCATCTAGAACCAACAAATGAGACAGACTGACAACTTTTTACTCCGTTAATCCCTTTTGAAGTTGTGTCAATAACACGAAAATACGAAGCGGAGCCGCTAAACCGGAAGTACGTCGATTTTCACAGTAAGAGTCAACGCAATGGAACGTTGATGCTAGAAATCCGCCTGCGATGCCAGCGGTTAAAAGTTCATCAATGGATATAAATAAATAATCCTGTGTCATTGTGTCAGTGAGGGCCGAGCAGAGACAGTTCAAGGAGACGCAGAGTAAACGTGCGAATAAATTTATTTAAACCATGGATGTAATTATATTTAACTGTGTTTACGTTATTTATCATGGTTATTACAGATGTATTTAATGCTGGACTTTTGTTTTCTTTATATATACTCATTATCTGTCACACTTCAATCCTGAATGTAAACCGAAGAGGTCAAAGGATGAGAAGATCTAATGTTGGTCTTTGTTCCAAAGAAAATTACTTCAGTTTTATTGCCGTCAGATTTTTTTTTTGGAAAAATATAAACCTTAAGTTATCACTGATTGTGTGAATGTTAGTTCCCCCTCAAAGGCAGATTTTAGGGCAGCTTCTCAATTGCACAGAGACATTTTTTTTCCAAGAGAAAATAATTGTTAAACATTCAATACTTATTTTAAGGAAGAGTAGTAGTAGTTACTGGGACAGCAAAGCCAGATGCATCAGTAGCTGCAGATTGGTAACAACAAGAGGTGGACTCATTAACACCAGTGTCACACTTTGGCACCGACAAGTGCTCATGATCAGGAAGCTGCAGAGATGGAATGTGCTTTACAAATGTTATTGTGCTGCTGGACAGTGCCGTCAATAAATTGCCACAATTTTTCAAGATGGACTCAAATGCCTGATTGGTGTTACAAGAAGACATTGTCAGCACTTGTTATATTTATCTCTTTCATCTACTTGTAAACAGGACAAATATAGAATGTGAAACGATGCCATGAAACCATATTTCCCCGTTGGCATGTTGTGCTCAGTGTTGGGTGTCCACCACACACAGCGTTTGGCATTGAGGCCAAAAATTTCAGTTTTGGTCTCATCTGACCAGAGCATCTTCTTCCACATGTTTGCTGTGCGTCTCACATGGCTTGTGGAAAACTCCAAACAGGATTTCTCATGGTTCTTTCAACAGCAGGTTTATTCTTGCCATATTTCTCGAGTACACGGTTAGTAATTGTCCTGTGGACAGATTCTGTCCACCTCCAGAGTTAACATGTGACTCCTGGTTGCTGCTTCGTCAAGTACATCAAAGTTTACAAGTAAATGGTAAATGGACTGTACTTGTATAGCGCTTTTCTAGTCTTCCGACCACTCAAAGCGCTTTAACACTACATGACATCATTCACACCCATTCACACACTGATGACAGGAGAACCATACACAGTGACACCTGCCCATCAGTAACTAACATGCTCACGCTGTAGTCGCAGCTACAGGAGCAATGTTGGGTTAAGTGTCTTCCCCAAGGACACATCGACATGCGGGTTAGCAGAGCCTGGGATCAAACCGACAACCCTCTGATTGGAGACGACCGTGCTCCCCACTCACCCACAGTCGCCTAAAAAGAGGATACCAATATTGTATTTTAAGTAAGAGGTGTCTCTCTGTCACTGGAGACAACCTGTCCAAACATTCATTTCTTCTACTAAATAAGATTCCAGTGTCACTGAACTAAAATCTTATCTACATATTGAGGGACATGTTTGTTCTCTCAGATCACGGTCAGTTTTCAACAGGCTTCAGCAGACCAGTGTTATTTGGCGGGAAATACATTTTCTGTAACAGTGTCATGCTGGTGTGTCCAACATGCTAAAGAGCAGCTAGTCTGTTGCAACGGTTCCCAACCCAATTCCAGCCTGACGGTGGGATCCATCCACAGCTCCAGAGATCACTCTGAGGGTCACATGAAAGGTAACATGGAGGCAATGAAGGAACCAGAATGATTTCATTTCTTTATCTAGTGAGAAAAATGTGAAATATTCTCAAAATGTCTGAATGTGTGTCACGGTGTGGTTCACTTCCTGTTGTATTTTGTAGTTTTCTGCCACTCGTGTCCCCGGGTAACTTCACTTCCTGCCTTGTCCCGTCATCCCCTGTGATCGTCTAATAGTTTCCACCTGTGTCCAATCACCTGCACCTCCCCTAGTGTATTTAAACCATGTGTGTCTGTTGTCGCGTCATTGTCTTTCGCCACGCATGTTCTTGTCTCTTGTTGTGGATATCTGTAGTTTCATGCTTGTGTGTTTTTGCCCCTTGGCCTTTTGGATTTTGGATCTTTGACTATTAAAGTCTTTTGTTTCGGAGAAGTCTGCAGTTGAGTCCTGCCTTCCACCCGCACCCCTGACAATGTGTCAAAATGTCTGAATGCCATAAAGCCATACGTAAAAGTAATTCTCCTTATACCGCAGCATTTGAGCAACATTATTTCCTATCATCAGGGCCCTTTGACCTCTTGGGCCTAACCGTTCGATTTCGGATGGAAGTGTGACAAATAAACCAGAATTAATGAAAACAAGTCTCTATTCATAAACTGACATTACTTATTGCATAATAACTTCCATGAAATAAATATAACAAGATGTATACAATGGTTGCAAATGAACCATACAAATCACATAACTGCATTAAATACATCTGTAATAACCTAGATAAATAAAATATACAGTTTAATATTATTAAATCTATGGTTTAAATACACGTATTTTGCACCAACTGGTGGAGATGTGAACACGTTTACTCTGCCTCTCATTGGATTGCCTGCGTTCACTCAAGCAACACAATACATGGTAAATAAATATCAGAGCCAAGAGCAATGAGTGTGTGACAGTAAGCCACTTTGATTGAATTATATTTCAGCTATATTATTACCTACATTATCAACTATATATATATATATATATATATATATATATATATATATATATATATATTTTACTGTAGATCAGCTCCTGCTTATTCCCGAAAAGGGTAATAAATCAATGGCAGTTAGGTATGCGTGAGCCCTACACAGATTCAGTGAAGTCACACAAAGCTATTTATTTAACCTATTTGTTTGTGGGGTGGACAACAATTAATTATTTGTTTCTGCTAGGCACATATTTCTATTGAAGTTGATTTGAATAAGTAGGACATTTGATAAAAGAGTGATGGGGCGTACAGTTCCTTAAGCTCAACGTCTCATCTCTGCAGTGGTTTTTAATTGGCAGCAGTCAGACGTGACTCTTGGGAGCTCCATCAGGCGACGGAGCAGAAATCTTTAAATGTTTTGTCTGTCCTTTAGTGATTGAAGTACAACAATTAGCAGATGTTGTCGACTAGTTACGTTAACGTATGTGCTATCTACCAGTTAGCCACGGCTGACGTACTCCACTGGGACCAGTGTTATGGGATGAATCATCAGATCGATGGTCTGCAGTTCCCACCTGAGTCCAGCATGTGGGGCTTGTCAGGGTTTATGTAGCTTACCACTGGCCGCTGTTGATTATAGGCAAAGACTTTATTAATTTATTGTAAGAAATAAACATTTGTTCCAGGGTGTTTTACATATGTCTTAGTTTTGAAAGTAAATTACAACATTGAAAGCGTATAATGTACTTTCATGAACCAGATCTCTCAAAGCAAACTGACAAGCACACAAAAGGTTTTCACAGTTTAATAAAAAAGGGTTGGTTTTACGATGGTGTCTCTTAAGGTTTATCCATTAAGCCGCTGAGTTTGATTTGAATCGAGTAACTGTTCATAAGATAAGCTGACACGAGCCGTTGTTTTTGTCATCTGTAGCAATGTTCATACCACCGTCTGAGTAATCCTTGAAATACAGTCTGGAAACCATCTGGGAATAGATATTGGTTCAAATTCTCACTCAGGAATTCATTTCAACCACAGTTTTTTTGACAGTCCACATGTGTCTCAAGGCAATTGCAAAACACACTCCAGGGCGTTGAGAACCTAAAACCACCAACAGTGGGATACAAAGTTCTAACCCAGACAAATGATTTCCTGGAAATTGTTCATTAGATTCAGCAGTGGCTCCATTGATCATCTGGCATCATGAAAGCGCCCTGCCCTCAGAAGTTTGCCGGGCGCACCATCATGGTTGTCATGGTAGCCTTCAGATTTGGACCCTTCCAGTCTGGGGTAATATATGCCATTCAGGTTGGATGGGCCACACGCCACAAACTGCCGACCTGAAAAAAGGGAATGTGACAGAGTTCAACGAAAGGGTTAAACTAAATTAAATATGAGCCCATGAAATCCAACACCCAAATGTATAGCTTAAAGCTGCGTACCTCCCGATGCGAGCTGGGCGCACTTGCATGCGCAGCGGTCATTGTCTCTGTCCTTGGTGCTGAATTGGGTGCCAGTGTGGGAGAGGCTGCTGGTCTGTCCAGCTGTGCCACTGAAGGCTGGAGTTTTGGGGAGTGGTAAAAAAGCAAAGGGTTTCAGAAAAAAAAATAAGCCGAAAGCAGCTTTGATTATTTTGGACAACTATGCTTGTTGGCAGCTCCGCATGGCAGTGAAATCATCTAAGTAGGGCACGACCAAATGCTCTCCATTACAGATCCTTCTTGACAGACATAGTCTGTGCAGAGCTGAGCCTTGTGCAACACGACATACAAAAGAAACAAAACAAAAGAAATTATCACACAAAATAAAGATGAATTATAACAAGTTATAACCATGTGTAAATGAAGGAGGAAATCATAACAGTTTCACAGTGTGTGTAAAATACAAGGGACCATCTCAACCTAGGTGTCCACTCTTGCCAAGCATTAATATGAATGAGTAAATGCATATTTTGATTACACAAACACTACAGGGAAGGAAAACTAAGCTTTATGGCTCTTAACAAACCAAGGTAGTGGGGAATTTGTATCAATGGAAAGAATATATATCTTTTGTTTGTTTTTTAATGATGGTTCATGGCGATTGTCAACTGCAAATGCAGCTCTGCCCCTCTAAAGAGAGGGGAAGAGCTGTCAACTGATCACCATCTAGTGGACAGTTAGGTGAGACCTGGTAAACTCTTCGGCCATCTGCACAAAAATGTAATAACTGGGTACATTCTAGATCCAAACCGAAGGGTTTGGTTACATTGGTCAAATTATTCATATGTGTCTAGTTCTGAAAACTAAAAACAATTTATCGTTTCAAGTGATGAGATCCGTTAGCTTGTCTTATGGCACTATAGTTGTTGAAAGCAGACTGTGTTGCTGAAATAAAAAATCTGCAAACTAAAAACGTATAACCCGGAAAACTAAGCCCTCCCTCTGTGACATCATCGATTATTGTCACTCCCTCTGTGACATCATCGATTATTGTCACTCCCTCTGTGACATCATCGGAATTGTAACTGACCAGAAGATCTGAGCCAGCAGGCGTAACCATAGAGAGTTTTAGAATATGGCGTAACCATTTAGAATATGATCACAGTGGTCACCGTGGCATCAAAGCCATCTCATTGGCTGGCACATCTTTCTGCCTTGCTAAAATACCGTTAATTTAAATCTATGGTTTAAATACATGTCTCTGTCTCTGCTCGGTCTTCACTGACACAATGCGTGGAAAAGAAATATGTGAACCAAGAGCAACGAGTGTGTGTGTTGTCAACTATTGGTGCGGAACACATCCCGTCGGACCAGGATTATTTATTAATGTAGCCGGGTGAAGTGGGGGCAGGGAGGTTTTTGGACTTCTAGATGGTCCGCACAGAGGGTGAGGGCGTACTACCCCTTTAAGTACATTGGCATGAGTTCACGTGGGATTTGGAGCTGCAGAGCGGGACCTAGTGGCTACTAACACGACACAGTGTTAGCGGTTAACATCGGAACAGCGTTAGGGAAATACCTGTTCAGCGGGTCAGCGTAAGTGTTCTCACATTAATAAACCTGACTCACCATGTAAATTGTGATTGATGGACTGTTACTGAGTGTATGTTCTTGGGTTGTGCACCTCTGCTTCGTTTAGAGGGGAGTAACAAGCTGCTGTGGGTTGAGGTTGCACGTGCATGGAGCCGTGCGCGCCGGCGCTTGAGTGAGTTTGTTTTCGGGACTTTTTGGAGGAACGACAATGGTGTGGGATTTGAACAGCATGAGACCAATGTGCATGTTTTTTGTTTCTGTTTAACAGGAAGGGGTCACTACTGTTGTTTTTTTTTTTTATGTAACTGTTAGCTTCATGTAATTTCTAGCTTAAGGTAATTGTTAGCTCCATTCCATGACATCCTGTTAGTTAGTGAAGCGAAGCAATTGGTTATTTGTACACTGTTCCAAGTGCCTCCTTAATTTGACACATTAAGGCTGTGCTCCAGGAGTGCAGTCGGGGGAAATAAAGAACCCACATTAAAGAGAAATAAATTTATCTTAGTGTCCTGTCATCATTTTAATCAGGCTACACTAATTTTGGTGTCAGAAGTGGGATCCCCGGCAAATTTTGAGATCATAGTCGGACAGGGATAACACATATAAAAACAACAGTAGTGGCTAAGGAGCCTCCAGATCCAGGATCAGAGTGGGTGACTACTGGTGAGGGGTCCCAGAAGCAGCAGGGTGACCAGTGCTCCTCGACGAGGGAGACTGCATCGTTGCTGTAGACTGCGGGAAGAGAGGACCATCGGGATTCACCTTTTTGGGAGGCTGCTGGAGTGTGAAGCGTCACAACTGTCATCTTGCTGTAGTGAGGACACAGAAGGGGACACGTTGAAATGTCGGACGAGGAAGAGAGGGCAGCTGCTCCAACGGCCGGGTCCAGCCGCCATGAGGACAATCTGGCTGCCTCCATGGGAGACCAGGGAGGTAACCTTGTGGTACAACTGCAGGCACAGATTTTGGAACTGGGAAAAAAACATGATGCTGTAATGTCAAGTATTGCCAACCTTGGTGATGCCCAACCGAGGTCCATTGTTTACATTCCGAGTGAAAAACAAATTGTGCCTTTTAGTGGTGAACCAGGACGTTCACACTGTTGATGAGTTCATAGAGGAGGTAGAGCGTACGATGAGAGCAAGGGGCCTACAGGGGGAGGAGCAGGTGGATTTCATTTTCTCGCAGTTAAAGGGGTCAGCTCTGGAGGAGGTTAAGTTACGTGTGGGTGGACAGGTTAAGCAATCCAGTGATCTGTTTTCATACCTGAGGGAGGCATTCAGAGAGAGACGTACTACACCACAACTCTTGCATGCTTTCTATGCGCGCAGGCAGTTGGATGGGGAAGACTTGCGGGATTTTTCACACGCGCTCTCACATCTGCTTAATTCTGCTCTTCAACAGTCCCCCAACGCTGTAGTTGATGTACAGTTAGCACTTAGGGACCAGTTAATTGAAGGGGTACGTGACTCCACCCTTCGATGTGAGTTGCGTCGGCTTATTAGGGAGAAGCCTGGCCTAAGCCTGTTTGATGTGCGCCGAAGAGGCAATGATGTGGACACTTGAAGACCGGCCTCACAGTACTAATGTGGTGAGGAGCCGAAAGCTTGTGGGCGGCGACCCAGACGAGGTTGCAGCAGGGACAGATATGGCCGATAAGGCACAGACGGACCTAACCACCACTTTGCAGGACGTAGTTAAAATAATTGCGCAGCAGGGTAAAGCAATAAGGGAGTTAACCAATGCAGTCCGTGATCTCACAATCCACCATGCTAGTTCAGAGAAGGGAACCAAGGAGGTTCGATTTAAAATCAAGCCAAAGTATACAGATGATGGACAGCCGATTTGTCTGCGATGTGAGGGGGTTGGGCACATGGCGAGACACTGCAATCGACAACGTGACGCAGGAGGATCTTCTAACCTTCACCCCAATCCTGCGGTTCAGGGAAACAGGAACCCTCCATTGCTATGAGCTGCGCAATGCGAGGCAAGTCGAAAGGCTCACAGGATATCCTCACCAAAGAACGGTTTCTACAACATGCTGTAGGCAAGTGCCCGGAGGTAGACATCCAGATTGGTGGTGTTCCGCTTAGGTGCCTACTGGCTTAAAATCACAGCAGCCAATCAGTTACCTCTTCCCTATTTAGGCTATGTTGAGTTAGATGTACAGGTGATGGGATTCAACATTCCAGAGTGTGGGTTCTTAATAATCCGAAACGATAATACCAAGCGAGCAGATCCATCTCCACCTGGCATTATTGGGATGAATAACGCAAAAAGGTGTCGACAGATGGTAATGTCAGAGTTTGACACAGCTCTACAG
Source organism: Gasterosteus nipponicus (assembly GCA_014132575.2). Taxonomy (NCBI): domain Eukaryota; kingdom Metazoa; phylum Chordata; class Actinopteri; order Perciformes; family Gasterosteidae; genus Gasterosteus; species Gasterosteus nipponicus. Next base: position 48,603 of record BMAF01000021.1, read on the forward strand.
GGGGTGCTGGATTCTGATTGGAGAGACGCATTCCATCAAATGCAGGGGGCAGAACTTGCCAGAAAAGTGTCTACAGCCCACGTGGTAGGAAAACAGAAAGTGCATATACCTGCTTCAGCTGTTGCCACGGTTTATGCCAGGGGGCTCCGGAAGTCGCTGCGTGGGGACTCCAGCATGCTGCTAGAGCCAGGGCCTGCACCACTGCCTGGTGGGTTGATTGTGTTCCCCACGGTGGTGTCAGCCGACAGCCAGGTGTTCCCGGTCCAAGTAGTCAACTTCTCACCGGAAGATGTGTGGTTATCCCCAAAGACGAGGTTAGGCGTCCTCAGTCAGTGTCAGTATGAAGTGGCGACCCCTGCGAGGTGAAGTTTCAGCGTATCACCGCTGACCACGAGGAAGTGACGATTCACCGGAAGGATGATCATGGAGGTGACAGTGACATGCAGACCTATTAAAGCAGCTACACCTAGGAGGTACGCTAGAACAACAGGTGGAATTAGGAGAGCTTCTGATGAAGTATGCAGATGTGTTTGCAATTCACGATGAAGATCTCGGATACACTGACAAGGTGAAACATGAAATCCCTGTGGTTGACGAGACGCCAGTTTCACAACCTTACCGGCGCATTCCACCTAATCAGTACAAGGAGGTCAGGGAACATATCTCCGAACTGCTGAGAAAAGGAGTGATCCAAGAAAGTTCAAGCTCCTATGCCTCGCCTATTGTGTTGGTGCGCAAGTCTGATGGAAGTTTAAGACTCTGTGTGGACTACAGGAGGCTGAACCTGAAGACCAGGCGTGATGCATTTCCACTGCCCCGAATTGATGAAACTTTGGACGCCCTGAGTGGCGCAAAGTTCTTCTCGACAATTGACCTCGCCAGCGGATACATTACATTACATTACATTACATGTCATTTAGCTGACGCTTTTATCCAAAGCGACGTACAATAAGTGCATTCAACCAAAGGGTACAAACTCAGGAGAACAAGAAACAAGAAAGTGCAATTTCCTCAAATAAGCCAATTTACAATTTGCTATAGATGAGTGACGTTACAAGTACAATTTAAGTGCTACAGTTTGTTAGTCTTTAGTCGAGGTAGAGTCTGAAGAGGTGTCTCTTTAGTTTGCGGCGGAAGATGTGAAGGCTCTCTGCGGTCCTGATGTCTTCAGAGAGCTCGTTCCACCATTTCGGCGCAAGGACAGCGAAGAGTCGAGACCTAGTCGAGTGTTTTGCTCTCAGTGAGGGAGGGACGAGTAGTTTTGCAGATGCAGAGCGGAGAGTGCGGGTTGGGATGTAGGGTTTGACCATGTCCTGGATGTAAGCTGGACCCGATCCGTTCGCAGCATGGTACGTGAGCACCAATATTTTGAATTGGATGCGGCGGCCACCGTAGCCAGTGAAGAGAGCGGAGGAGTGGAGTAGTGTGGGAGAATTTCGGAAGGTTGAAGACCAGTCGAGCTGCTGCATTCTGAATGAGCTGCAGAGGTCGAATGGCGGTGGCAGGGAGACCAGCCAGGAGGGAGTTGCAGTAGTCCAGGCGGGAGATGACAAGAGCCTGAATCAGTACCTGCGCTGCCTTCTGAGTGAGAAGGGGACGTATTCTCCTGATGTTGTAGAGCGTGTATCTACAGGATCGCGTTGTCGCGGCGATGTTGGGAGTCAGGGAGAGTTGGCTGTCGAGTGTGACGCCGAGGTTCTTAGCGGTCAAAGTGGGCGTTAGTACGGAGTTTCCAAAGTTGACTGTCAGGTCCTGGGTAAGCGAATCTTTTCCGGGAAAGAGAAGTAGTTCAGTCTTGTCGGGGTTGATTTTCAGATGGTGGGCGGACATCCACTGAGAGATGTCAGTTAGACAGGCAGAGATCCGAGCCGCCACCTGAGTGTCCGAGTGAGGGAAGGAGAGAATTAGTTGGGTGTCATCGGCATAACTGTGGTAAGAGAAGCCATGCGAGCGAATGACGGCGCCGAGAGAGTTGGTGTAAAGCGAAAACAGGAGGGGACCCAGCACGGAACCCTGAGGAACTCCAGTAGTAAGAGGACAAGGTTCCGACACAGATCCTCGCCAGGTTACCCGGTAGGTGCGGCCATCGAGGTAGGACGAGAGAAGGGAGAGAGCAGAGCCTGAGACACCAAGTTCCTGAAGGGAGGAGATAAGGATCTGGTGATTGACCGTGTCAAATGCAGCAGAGAGGTCCAGAAGGATGAGGACAGAGGAGAGAGAGGCGGCTCTAGCAGTGTGGAGTTGCTCTGAGACAGCAAGGAGAGCAGTCTCTGTGGAGTGGCCTGCCTTGAAACCTGACTGGTGGGGGTCAAGGAGGTTGTTACAGTGGAGATAAGAGGAGAGTTGATTAAAGATAGCACGTTCAAGGGTTTTGGACAAAAAGGGAAGAAGAGAGACCGGTCTGTAATTGTTTTCTTCAGAAGGGTTGAGGGTGGGATACCATCAGGTTGCTGTACATGAGAAAGATAGGGACAAAACTGCTTTCACTACACCATTCGGGCTCTTTGAGTACCTGAAGATGCCTTTTGGGCTCTGTAACGCACCTGCAACCTTTCAACGCCTGATGCAGACCACAATGAGTGATCTGGTGCTACAGATAGTATTGGTCTACTTGGATGACTTGCTTGTATTTTCATCATCATTTCAGGAGCACTTGGTAAGGTTAGAGACAGTCTTCAAGAGGTTGAGAGAGAGAAAGGGCTAAAAGTCAAAATGAAGAAGTGCCATTTTCTCCAGCCTGAAGTCAAGTTTCTTGGTCATCAAGTTTCAGCTGAAGGTATTGGTACAGACCCTGACAAGATAGGTACAGTGAAGAAATGGCCCATCCCCAGTACCGTGAAAGAGCTACGGTCCTTTTTAGGGTTTTGCAGTTACTACAGAAGGTTCATTGAGGGTTTCTCCCAAATTGCAGGGCCCCTTCACGATGTTGTAAATGTTTGCATCAAAGAGAGCAGTGATCCCAGGAAGAATGAGTTGTTCAAGTTAGCCTGGAAGCCACAGTGCCTACAAGCTTTTGAGCTCTTAAAAGAGAAGCTGACCAGCGCCCCCACGCTTGGCTACGCAGACTTTGATTCCCCTTTTGTGCTAGAGACAGATGCTAGCATTCAAGGTCTAGGTGCAGTCCTGTACCAGGACCACGGCGGGAAGCGAAAAGTCATCGCTTATGCAAGCCGGAGGCTGAGAGGGGCTGAGAGGAATGACCAAAATTACAGCAGTATGAAGTTGGAACTCCTTGCTCTAAAGTGGGCGGTCACTGAAAAGTTTAGGAGTTATCTTCTAGGATCCAAATTCACCATCATCACCGATAATAACCCTCTGTGTCATCTTTCTACTGCCAATTTAGGGGCTATTCAACAGCGGTGGGTTGGTCAGCTGGCTGTATTAGATTTTGATGTGAAATATCGCCCTGGTAGGTGCAATTCTGCGGCTGATGCACTCTCCCGGAAACCAGCAGCCGATGAGCCAGAACCTGAGAGTGAGGATGCAGAGTATGATGGGTGCGTGGCCATATGCAACTCGCTTAGGACAGGTACAGCTCTGGGCCTTGATTTAGTTGCAGCCGGGATTGAGTATGGTAGGGTCAGGCAGCTACGTGCGTCTGAGGCAAGTGAGATAGCGACAAGGGAGCTAGCTCAGAATAACACACCAACTTTGCCAGGATATTCTAACACAGAACTTCAGACGTTTCAAGCGTCAGACCCGACACTTGGTGTAGTGAGAGAGTGTTGGAGCAGACAGAAGAAACCTACTTTCCATGAGAGGAAGGGTTTATCTAAGACAGTTCGCTCTTTGCTGAAACAGTGGCCACGGATCAGTGAAAAGGATGGACTCCTGTACCGTGTTATTGAAGATGTCCATGCTGGAAAGATTGAACAGCTTTTGTTGCCTACCTCCCTCAAGGAGCAAGTTCTTAAAAGTGTGCACAACCAGATGGGGCATCAGGGCATTGAACGGACATTGGCTCTGCTGAGACAGTAATGTTTTTGGGTGGGTATGCATGGGGATGTAGAGCAGTGGGTGAAGAGATGTCAGAGGTGTGTGTTGACAAAGATGCCACAGCCAAAGATTCAAGCATCCCAAGTTCCATTCTTGGCTACTCGTCCCCTTGAGGTTGTTGCTATGGACTACACGACGCTGGAATGTGCTACAGACGGCCGGGAGAATGTACTTGTGATGACTGATGTATTCACCAAATTCAGCCAGGCATTTGCTACGCGAGACCAGAAGGCCGATACCACCGCTAAGGTAATTCTGAAGGAATGGTTCATGAAGTATGGGGTGCCCGAGCGTCTACACTCTGACCAGGGAAGAAATTTTGAAAGCGCAGTGATTGGTGAACTGTGCAAGTTGTACGGGGTGAAAAAGACACAAACAACACCTTACCATCCCCAAGGCAACCCACAGTGTGAGAGGTTTAATAGGACCCTGCACGACCTCCTGCGCTCACTTCCCCCTGAGAAGAAGCGACATTGGCCTGAACACCTGTCCGAGCTGGTGTATGCATATAATGTCACCCCACACTCGACTACAGGCTATCCACCATATTTTTTGCTGTTTGGTGTCCTCCCGCACCTTCCCATTGATGCACTGCTAGGCCAAGAACAGGTGGAACATGACCAAACTAACTGGTTAGCTGTACACCAAGAGCGTCTCCAAGATGCATATCAGAGAGCGATGGAGTGTGCTGAGCGCAAGGCTGCAGAGCGGATAGCTCACCAACAGGGGAAGGTGTACTGCCCACCAGTTGAGGTGGGACAACTTGTCTATCTCCGCCACCGACCACCAGGAAAGAATAAGATCCAGGACTCTTGGGGGCCCACTGTCTACAAAGTCGTGAATATCCAAGGTAGCACGTATGCGGTGGAGACACTGGAGGGAGAACCGGTAAAGAGGGTGCATAGGTCCAACTTGCGACCATGTGTGGCATCTCCACCAGCACAGAGATGTCGCCGTCCGGCAGTGGCTCCGGGGGATGAAGCCACTTCAAGTCCAGAGCCTGAGACGCCTGTCCCCGAGTTTGTAGTGGTGGAGAAAGTGTATTATCCAGGCACTAAAGGTGCGGCAACTCCGGAATGTGATGGCTTGGACCTGTCTGAGAGATTGGAGGGCCACCTGGATAATGTGGCTGATGGTTGGGATCTGCTCACGCCGGAGAGACGTGACCCACCTGATCACAATGTGGAGGAGACATCAGGATCCTGTCCTGAACCCATGTCGGAGAAACCCAGTCCACATGCTGAGGATGTGGTGGTGAAGCCGGTGCCTACTCCAGGGAAGAGAAAGGACGGAAATGGTGAAGTTGACATACTCACCCCCCCTCTACGCAGGAGTCAGAGAAGAACGGCCGGGTCACACCAAAACCCATTTAACTTGCCTAGGTCATCTTGCAATACGTTGTCTTTCAGTCCTGATGCACTCTCTGAGCTCTTAGCCGGTATGGTCCTCTATACTTCAAAGCTTCAGGAAAACGTAGATGGGCAGGAAGTCACCAGGGACGTTGACTTGTAGCAGGGGAGAATGTAGCCGGGTGAAGTGGGGGCAGGGAGGTTTTTGGACTTCTAGATGGTCCGCACAGAGGGTGAGGGCGTACTGCCCCTTTAAGTACATTGGCATGAGTTCACGTGGGATTTGGAGCTGCAGAGCGGGACCTAGTGGCTACTAACACGACACAGTGTTAGCGGTTAGCATCGGAACAGCGTTAGGGAAATACCTGTTCAGCGGGTCAGCGTAAGTGTTCTCACATTAATAAACCTGACTCACCATGTAAATTGTGATTGATGGACTGTTACTGAGTGTATGTTCTTGGGTTGTGCACCTCTGCTTCGTTTAGAGGGGAGTAACAAGCAGCTGTGGGTTGAGGTTGCACGTGCATGGAGCCGTGCGCGCCGGCGCTTGAGTGAGTTTGTTTTCGGGACTTTTTGGAGGAACGACAATGGTGTGGGATTTGAACAGCATGAGACCAATGTGCATGTTTTTTGTTTCTGTTTAACTGGAAGGGGTCACTACTGTTGTTTTTTTTTATGTAACTGTTAGCTTCATGTAATTTCTAGCTTAAGGTAATTGTTAGCTCCATTCCATGACATCCTGTTAGTTAGTGAAGCGAAGCAATTGGTTATTTGTACACTGTTCCAAGTGCCTCCTTAATTTGACACATTAAGGCTGTGTTCCAGGAGTGCAGTCGGGGGGAAATAAAGAACCCACATTAAAGAGAAATAAATTTATCTTAGTGTCCTGTCATCATTTTAATCAGGCTACATTTATATCCATTAACTTTTAACCGCTAGCATCGCAGACGGATTTCTAGCATCAACGTTCCATTGCGTTGACTCTTACTGTGAAAATCGACGTACTTCCGGTTTAGCGGCTCCGCTTCATATTTTTGTTTTATTGACAAAACCACAAGAGGGATTAACGGAGTAAAAAGTTGGCAGTTTGTCTCGTTTTTTGGTTCTAAATGAAAAACGAGAAAACGACTTCCGTTTTTCCGATTCTTCAATAGACATCACGTGACTTTTAGGGAGTCTCTCAGTGGTAAGAACACACACACACAGCAAATATCTAATCCTGTGTGAGGGGTGGGATCTTAGGACCTGGGAGCCTCAGCATAGAGCGGGAGGCTTAAACTCAAGGAGAGCCTCTCCATATAAAGGAGATCCCGTGAGAGTTGAGCAACTCACGTTTGTTCTCGTTGTCCGGCATGTGCTGAAGTCTGGGTTGCTTTGTTTGTTTCTCGCCAGTACCGTGCGGGTGAGCAAACTATACTAAGGAGGTAGGTTGTGCAATTTTAATCTACATCCTGTAGGCCATGGGGAAATTAATATAATGTTCTTTTCTATGGTAGAAGGTCAGACCTGAACCAGACCTGGTGAGCCCAGGGTCCTACCTGCTGGTGCACAGGTGCATTGGGCCAAGGAGGTAGGAAGTTGGGCTTGCAAGCACATTATGCGTTTTGTAATGAGAAGGATGATGGGTACTTTGTGATTAATGGCTGTTTTGTGCATTTCAGGCTGAACTGGTGACACGCAGTGGTCAGCAGGACCGCCACTGCTCTTTTTCTCAGACCATAGTTTTAGTTTAGATTATGCTCAAGTGCCTCCATCTTGCTCCCTCTATTTATAGAAATAACGCACTGATATTGTGCCCTTTTGATGACCGTTGCTTCCCCCTTCCCCACTTCTATTGTGTTGTGTCTTTTAACCAGGATCAGTAATCGTATTTGAGTGTGTTGGTTTGTAGTGTTGCTTATTTTAGCCTTTCTTAACAGTGTGCAGTGTTTTTATTGTTGGTCAAGTTAAGTGTCATTGTGCCCCCGGTCAATCACTACTGGTATAAATTATTTGGATGTGGTTTTATAAAGTTATTGTTTAAATGAAAGTGATATTGCATTGTACACGCAGAAGCCTCTGTCTATGATCTACCTCGTATGGGGTTTTGGCCAATAAGATAATTGAATTCAGGGTCTCTCCCCTCCAAAGAGAGTGGCGTTGTCACGTCTGGATACTATTCCCAAAGTATCTTAAGTGTCCATTAGGTCACACCTGCATCTTATAAATTGAGGTTAAACGCAATTGAAAATGGAAATTAAGGGGGGCTTAAAGAAATCGAGATGTGTGCATCTCTTCTACAAGGCCACCAGACATCCAGGCGACCTGAAATCGGACTAAGTATCTCTTTCTTTAAACCAAGCTAGTCTGCTAAATTTGCTGCTGATTCTAGTGTCTTAAGTTAATTTGATTGCTGATATGCTTAGTTTTTGTCGTCTCACGACCAGTTCTCTTTGTTTGAAGTTATCTTGGTTGCTAGTTTGCTCAAGCTCTTTCAGTCTTTTAGTGCCAGTTTGTGTTCTAGATTCTACTATTAAGTTAACTGCCAGTGTGCCCTCCTAACTCTGCTAGGTTTTGACCTGATCTAAGTCTGTTTTGCCTTGTTTTCTGAAGCAAATAAGACTTGTATCCTCAAACTCATTTTGTCAAAACACCACATGGTGTTTGTTCACTGATTAGGGTGTCAAGCTATTGGTGCTTTGCATTTTGAGGAGTTTCTGTCAAGGCCAATCGACCTTTTGTCTCCTAAACGACGGGGGAGCGGCCAGCGCAGCCGCAGCCGACTTCCGCTAACGAGGGAGTATTTAACTAGAAATCGTGGGAAGCGTTAGCTTATCCTCGCAGCACGAAGACAAGCAGAACAAAGACAAAGGAGTCTTTCGTGGGAGTCTTCGGGGCGGCTGAATGCGGCGCCTTCTTCTGCTATTTTTAATAATGTGTTTGACCCCTTTACCCGTGCCTGTTCGAATCTCTTCCCGCAGATACTACAGGCCTCGTGCTAGATCTGCTCTCTATCGTAACCTCTCCTCTCTCTCCTATCCCACCCGCTCCACACATGTCCAGCACCTCGTCACAGGAGGCCTCTGGAACTGCCAGTCAGCGACTCGCAAGGCTGACTTCATCTCCGGCTTCGCTATCCAGCAGTCGCTTGACTTCCTCTCTCTCACAGAGACCTGGATCACACCTGAGAACACATCCACCCCAGCCGCTCTCTCATCCGCCTTCTCCTTCAGCCACACTCCCAGGCCCACTGGTAGGGGTGGTGGCACAGGTCTACTCATTTCACCCAAATGGAGCTTTTCTCTCTACCCTCTACCACCATCCACCCCATTGTCCTTTGAATTCCATGCTGTGACAATCACTCACCCGATACAACTAACCATCATTGTCCTCTACCGTCCGCCAGGCTCCTTAGGTCATTTCTTGGAAGAACTGGACATTCTCCTGTCTAATTTCCCCGAAAATGGACCTCCGCTCATCCTCCTGGGTGACTTCAACATCCAGACAGAAGTCATCTGACCTCTTACACCTACTTTCTTCCTTCGCTCTGTCACTCAGTCCCTCTCCTCCTACTCACAAAGCCGGCAATCACCTTGACTACATCTTTACTAGAAACTGCTCTACCACTAACCTCTCTGTAACTCCACTTCATGTGGCTGATCACTTCTTCATCTCCTACTCCCTTCCACTCTCTATAACTAACAAACCTCCCTCATTGACTAACTCTATACCGGCTCGTCGCAATATTCGCTCCCTCTCTCCCTCCTCGCTGGCATCCTCTGTTCTATCAGCTCTCCCTTCAACTGATTCCTTCTCACTCTTGCAGCCGAACGCTGCTGCAGAGACTCTCAACTCTTTCCTCCTCTCTAGACTCTCTCTGCCCTCTTACGACACGACGGACTGGCAAATCCCCTCCGGCTCCGTGGCTGTCTCAACCGGTCCGTGCCATGAGAGCCGCCATGCGAGCGGCGGAAAGGAGATGGCGTAAATATAAACGACCTGACGACCTGCTTGAATTTCAATCTCTCCTCTCCTCGTTTTCTGCTTCTATCTCTGCTGCCAAAAGCTCTTTCTACCAATCCAGAATCGAATCCTCATTCTCTAACCCCAAAAAACTCTTCTCGATCTTCTCCAATCTCCTCGAACCTCCTACCCCTCCTCCCCCCTCCACCCTTCTTCCAGGAGACTTTGTCAACTACTTCACCAAGAAAATAGCTGACATACGCTCCTCCTTCTCAAACCCACCTCCTACTTCTCGCGTCCCACCGACCTCACCTCTTTCGCCCTCACTTTCCTCTTTCACCGCCCTCTCTCCTAACCAAATTCTTACCCTAGTAACCTCTGCCCGTCCGACCACCTGCCCTCTTGACCCCATTCCATCACATCTTCTACAATCTATCGCACCTGACCTTCTTCCGTTCCTCACCTGTCTCATCAACAACGCTCTGTTATCCGGCTGTTTTCCCAATTCTCTGAAGGAGGCAAGAGTCAACCCTCTCCTGAAGAAACCCACCCTCAACCCTTCTGAAGAAAACAATTACAGACCGGTCTCTCTTCTTCCCTTTTTGTCCAAAACCCTTGAACGTGCTATCTTTAATCAACTCTCCTCTTATCTCCACTGTAACAACCTCCTTGACCCCCACCAGTCAGGTTTCAAGGCAGGCCACTCCACAGAGACTGCTCTCCTTGCTGTCTCTGCGAAACTCCACACTGCTAGAGCCGCCTCTCTCTCCTCTGTCCTCATCCTTCTGGACCTCTCTGCTGCATTTGACACAGTTAACCACCAGATCCTTATTTCCTCCCTTCAGGAACTTGGTGTCACAGGCTCTGCTCTCTCCCTTCTCTCGTCCTACCTCGATGGCCGCACCTACCGGGTAACCTGGCGAGTATCTGTGTCGGAACCTTGTCCTCTTACTACTGGAGTTCCTCAGGGTTCCGTGCTGGGTTCCCTCCTGTTTTCGCTTTACACCAACTCTCTTGGCGCTGTCATTCGCTCGCATGGCTTCTCTTACCACAGCTATGCCAATGACACCCAACTAATTCTCTCCTTCCCTCACTCGGACACCCAGGTGGCGGCTCGGATCTCTGCCTGTCTAACTGACATCTCTCAGTGGATGTCCGCCCACCATCTGAAAATCAACCCCGACAAGACTGAACTACTTCTCTTTCCCGGAAAAGACTTGCTTACCCAGGACCTGACAGTCAACTTTGGGAACTCCGTACTAACGCCCACTTTGACCGCTAAGAACCTCGGCGTCACTTTCGACAGCCAACTCTCCCTGACTCCCAACATCGCCGCGACAACGCGATCCTGTAGATACACGCTCTACAACATCAGGAGAATACGTCCCCTTCTCACTCAGAAGGCAACGCAGGTACTGATTCAGGCTCTTGTCATCTCCCGCCTGGACTACTGCAACTCCCTCCTGGCAGGTCTCCCTGCCACCGCCATTCGACCTCTGCAGCTCATTCAGAATGCAGCAGCTCGACTGGTCTTCAACCTTCCGAAATTCTCCCACACTACTCCACTCCTCCGCTCTCTTCACTGGCTACCGGTGGCCGCCCGCATCCAGTTCAAAACATTGGTGCTCACGTACCATGCTGTGAATGGATCGGGTCCAGCTTACATCCAGGACATGGTCAAACCCTACATCCCAACCCGCACTCTCCGCTCTGCATCTCCAAAACTACTCGTCCCTCCCTCACTGAGAGCAAAACACTCGACTAGGTCTCGACTCTTCGCTGTCCTTGCGCCGAAATGGTGGAACGAGCTCTCTGAAGACATCAGGACCGCAGAGAGCCTTCACATCTTCCGCCGCAAACTAAAGACACACCTCTTCAGACTCTACCTCGACTAAAGACTAACAAACTGTAGCACTTAAATTGTACTTGTAACGTCACTCATCTATAGCAAATTGTAAATTGGCTTATTTGAGGAAATTGCACTTTCTTGTTTCTTGTTCTCCTGAGTTTGTACCCTATGGTTGAATGCACTTATTGTACGTCGCTTTGGATAAAAGCGTCAGCTAAATGACATGTAATGTAATGTAATGTAATTGTCCCCCCCAAGTCAACTCAGGAAAGATTAACACCAATATTGCCTTCATGTCCCCGTTCAATGTTCTCCTTGAGTTTTTGCTTGTAGGTCTCATCCTCATGGTGTTGTATGACTGTTTCATGTCTTCATCAACTAATTGACCAACCAAGTTGTCTTTGTTCATTCTAACCTCAAGGTAAAAGATCTGCTCATACCAAGATTACACAAAAATATTATCTCACATCCTCACCCTTACCGTCAATTCCTTCTCCTTTTGCCTTCAGCCTGTTTGCTCTGTCATGATGTGTCATCACCTTTGAAAACCTGTGCATTACTGCATAACTCTTCAACCTGTTTTCCCATCTTCCACTTCCACTTACCCTCGGTCATACTTCCAAACACCTGCGTGTGTCTCTCATAACATTTCAGCTTCCTTTTCTCTTCTTTGCCAACTTCCCCATCCCTTTCCCATCAAAATAAACCATTCGATGGCCTCACTGAAGGCCTCCATTATTGCAGTGAATTTGCTGACCTTTGTAACTACTTTCACAAGTGGACGAGCATTTGCAGTATCAGTCAGTAAAACTTCAAACAATGTATCAGAATGTGAACCTCAACCCCAGTGATATAAACAAAAGGTTCTCCAAACACTTGGGGGTCATAAAACAACAATGAAGATTGTGAGTCCCTTGATCCCAAAAAGTACCAGGAGATAATAAATCAACTTAGCATCAGACCCATCTGTTCCAGACCCCCACTTCAGTGTTAATCTCCACTTTTACTGCTCTTCAGCCCAAAAGCAAAGCAGAGGGTGGGAGACATGTCCGTTACCTGCAAACACAAACTCAGCTCATGCTTAGTATGATCCAATCCATTCATTCATCACTGATAGATCACCAACCTCTCATGGTTAGCGTATCCAAATGTAAGTGTGTACTACTTGTTGAACATTACAGGATGACCGTCTGTAACAAGTTTCCATATTTCGTGTACTGGTGTTCCTTTGATCAGATATTTGCTTCCATCATCAAGATACTGTATCAAGTGTATCGTGCACTATACACCTAATAGCAGCACTCAACAATTTACAGCCGATCTCTGAGTTTAGGAGAAGACTAAAAAACTACAAACATTAATACAAAAAACAGACACTATATACAACAATGTTCCTGATTTCTTATCACCTTCATTCCTCATTTAAATCTTGCACAACCATGTCTCTTAATTTTCAATGACTGATTCCCCTCTTTTTTTTTAAATCAATCTTCCCTACGGTCTAAGTCTAGTTTCAGTTGACACTCTCAGCTGTCTATAATCTCTTGTCTCCCTTCTTCTACCTGGAATGCGAGTCGTAAACTGGGGAGGCTGAGGGTGCTTTATCTGAGCTGTTGGAAAGCAGTGGGGGTCGGTGTGTCACCAGTTAGTTGTTTATGCCCTCATCTGCTTTGGGGTTTGCATGAGTGGGTGGAGGTGAGGTGCACCCTCTGTTTCTGCCGGGGCTGCATTGGGTAGGGAAACCTTCCTGGAGGAGCATTGGACCGTGTGTTCCCTTCATATTTCACTGGACACGTTCTTGACCAATGTCCCACCTGTCCACATATATAACAGACATCACCCCCATACCCTTCTTGGTAGTATCCACTCCCTCTGTTATATTCACAGCCTCTGCCTCTGCCTCTCCTCTGTACTGTTGTGGTTGTTGATGTCCTCTCAATTGGTTTCTCGCTGCTGGACCTACGGTTGGATATGTGGCTTCTGGAGGAACACGGTATTGGGGTTGTTCATCACTTACCGGCAGTTGTTTCCTGACTCGCTGTTTTTCCGTTGCTTCTGCGTCTGCTGCTGCCAGTTGAACCTTCAGAAGCCGTTTCATCTGTCTCTTGATTTTTGTTCAAAAATGTTGGCACTCCTGCTGTTTCTGGTGGTAATGGGTGAGACAGTCTCTCCATGTGCTCTCATCTATGCTCCCCAGTCCCACTACTCCCTCTAACGCTGTTTGAATTGGCAGGGACAAGCTTTGCTGCACAGTGTGTCGCCAGATTACTGCAGTAGATTTGTTATTGTCGTGTCTTTCGCATTTCCAAATGCCATTCTGTTTCTGCTCTCCTCAGATATTGAGACATGTCTTCACCTGGTTTCATACTCAGACCCACCAGGATGGACATACTTGGCTTTGTAGGCCAGATGTTTCACATTGTGGCCCAAAAGACTCCTCTGACATTATCAAATGGAGCCTCATCTTCTTGGTTAGTGGTTTCTGCTCTTGCTTCTAAGTCTTTTAGGTTTTCAGCACCCTCCGTGTGGGCTATTAAGGCTCTTATATCTCCAAGAACCAACTCATCACCTATTGTGTGCCTTTCAAAGAGCAGGATCCATAGGTTAGCTCCTCTATCCAATGGCGGCAGTGCCTTTTCTAGTGTTTCCATGTCTCGATGATTCCACGGCAGAAATACGCTGGGCTTACAATCTGCTTCTTCTTCTATCAGTCCAACAGCAGGTTTGGATCAGAAGGCAAGCAGCCGCTTGGTGCGGACACATCTCTTATCCACTCTTTTGAGGGCTCTCTTCTCACTCATTCTATCTAAATGGCCGGCTTCTACATAAGCCGTAGTGGCTTGATTCTCGCCGTTACAGTCTCCCTCCACACCTTGCGCCTGTCTTCACCTGCTGGCGGCGACACAGTTGGAAACCACCCATTCTTTTGCCATCTTTTCAAATATCTCTTCATCCTATACTCCACTCCCTTTCTCTTTCCTTGGACTCGGTTTGTTCTTCCATGAACTCTCTGGCCCTACCAAGCAATTTCTGAGTTGTAAGCGCAGCCATCATGCAACCTGCAATACTCTAAACCAGTGGTCCCCAACCTTTTTTACCTCACGGACCGTTTTCATGTCAGACCTGGTGACGCGTGGGGAATCTGTCTGAGGCATGAGCACACATAATTACGAGAAAATCCGGTCAATTTTCAAAATAAAACATTTTTCAGAAAAAAAAATATATATAAGCTTTCTGTGGTGCGGCTCGGTACCAAACGGCCCACGGCCCGGTGGTTGGGGACCACTGCTCTAAACAACTGCCAAGCTGTCCCTTCTGTCCTAGGTGTTACTCTGTCACTGACACGCAGGAAACTGCAAATTACGTAAGGATAAATTAATGAAACCTACAAAATGTTACAACGAATTGCCAACTGAAATCAGCAATGCAAGGTAAACTACTGGATCTAAAACGGAAACAGTCAATGAAAACGCCGAGTCAAAATAATAACTACAATACAGATCAAATCAAATGGCAAAATCTCAAACGTTTAAGAAATCCAACTAGTTATGGCTTGAGAAAATAAAAAGGAAAATCCAACTCAATGTTAGTCGGAAACCGATTAAGATAAGACTAAATTTATAGAATTACGCTGTAAACACTGCCACAGGAGAGAGAAGGGGAGAACCAAAAAACAGAATTATCTATACGTAAAATTGAAATCCCTAAAGTTCAAATGAAATTCAAATTAAGAAAGCGAAGGTCTAAGCCACATGCGATGATAATCGATCAGGAATTGAATCCTCTTATGTTTAAACGTTGAATGCTATTCAAACTTTAACTAATAATGATGATGTAACCTTACCTCAAAGCCTAATGCAACGATAAGCTATTTATCTGAAATTTAATACAATTTTGTACATCAAATCAAAATCAGAGCCACTCTTTAAGTCTTAATCAAGTTCAAATCAAATCCAAAGTATGACAAACCCAAGTATCATAGTCAAACTGTAACATTCAATGATGACATTAATCTTATTCAGCCCTGATATTAAAATTGAAGTTGTATTTTTAAACCTACTCTATGTATTTCAGTGTTAAAAGGTAAACATGCAGAAAATGAAATGCACTCTTTCCCTTTGACTCTCCCAGACAACATTTGCTCTACATCATGTACTTACTCCGCCAAACCATATGAGGCGCTGTTAACACAATAGCTGACGATATAACAATGAACTACCAAAGAGGAAGTACCTCAACACCTTAGCACAGGGGTGCCCAACCTTTTTTGAACCAAGATCTACATTTAAAGTTGATAGTGTATCGAGATCTACCAAGCCATATCGAAAGCCGTAGCCTAGCCACAATTTATTGCGCACCTATATAGGACACTGTTTTCTGACACATAGATACAGTTTTAACAATCATAATACGTTTATTGAAGTAAATGTGAATTTGCAAAGAATAAGCACAAGTAGGCCTAGGACTGGCCCGTAACAACACGACAGACAAACAACCCAAATAATACAATGCCTAATTCTTTGAACTTTTATAAGAACTAATTAAAGTGGGAAAAGTGGCATTTCTCTACCTTTTCTGGCACTGAGAGGAGGACTATAGTCTCTCATAGTCCGGACAGTAAGAGCTGAGTGCCAGCCGTAAGCAGACTGCAAGGTGGTCATCAGTCATGGTGGATCTGTATTTTGACTTGATGATTTTCATATGTGAAAAGGCAGACTCACAAAAATATGTTGATCCAAAAAGTGCAGTCAAATTCTCTGCAGTTTGTCTGAGGTTGGGGTACTTCTCTTTCTGCATTAGATTCCAGAATCGGACATTCATGTGTTGCTCTGGATTTGAGCTCAATGTCATTCTTCAGTGTGAGGATCTCATTCCCCACAGCACAGCTATCCAGGTTGAAGAGTAATGCCACTTTGGACGTTATACAATCCACATCTACATTTTCCCCAAATGGAAAACAGAGATGACAACAGGCTCAATGGATGCAAAGTCAGTGAAGCGCCTGTCAAATTCTGACAAGATGCTCTGCACTTGCTCATCATAACGTGCACTCTCAAGCTCCGCCCAGTCTTTGCCCACAGCCTGGGCTGCCAACTCTCACGCATTGGCCGTGAGACCCACGCATTTGATCGGTTTCACACACTCTCACGCCACACCTGCGATTTCTCACACCAAAAAAAAAGGGAGACTACCATTGAAAAAGAGGGGGGCCAGAACCCAACAGTAATGTAAGGTTCCCTTTCCTGTCCATGGACAGGTTTAGAACGCGCTCGGTATCGCGCTGCGCGGCTACGTCCGCGCGCTCCCATCAGCGGAGCAGAAAGCGAGTTGTCGGTGTTCGTCTGACCCCCCCGGCCGGTCTCACGCCAGGTTTTGGAAAAGTCGGCAGCTCTGTTTCCCTGTTTCTAAATTAATCTATTAAAATCAAATTGATGTCTCGAGTTCCATTATCGAGAGTCGCTACAGTAGCGCGTTAGGCTGTGCTGGTACGCGCATTGCATTATGGGACAATCTTTGGATCCATTTAAATCCCTATCTGTTATGTTCATGTTATGTTCTAGTGTTTAAGTTTATGTGTGTTTTTATAGGTTCTGTTGTGTTGTGCTCAAATGTTACTGTTTAATGTGTAAGAGTGTGGGCACCATGACCCAACTTCGTATGGCTGTGGGTCAAGTTCTGTGTTCAACAGCTCAACAAGGTGCCCTGGGGATTAATTTCTCGCGATTGGCTGCAACTTAGCCTGCCATCGACTGGTAGACCGTGATCGACTGCTTGGGCACAACTCCCTTAGCCCATGGATTGTAAAAATCTTGTTGCTATTCTTCTTTCCAGAGGAGCAATAGCGTCCAGCGCCACTCTCAAAGAGCCTGTAGCAGTATCGACAAAATTATTGATCTGGGACGGACTGAGGTTCTCACAGGAGTCTTCTTGTATCTTGAGGCAGGGCACTGAACTTAGAGCAGAAGGAATGGCTTCTTTAAATAAGGCTACAGCGGTATCCGATAAGCGTCGACTGTATAAACCCTTGGCAGGAGGAAGTGGTTCTGATAGTAGAAATTCAAAGGTTATCAGACAATGGTCCGGCAGGAGAGGGTTCTGTGGAAAAATTGTTAAATGTTCAATCCCAATCCCATACACAAGAACCAAGTCGAGAGTGTGGTGAAAAGAGAGAGTTGGTTTATTTACACACTGACAGAAACCAATTGAATCTAACAATGAAAGGAATGCAGTACTAAGGCTGTCGTTGTCGACATCCACATGAATGTTAAAGTCACCCACAATAATTACCTTGTCCGTTTTAAGGACCAAACTCGTTAAGAACTGTGAAAATTCAGAAAGAAATTCTGAATAAGGACCTGGGGCCCTGTACACTATTACAAAGAGAACCGGCTGGATTATTTTCCAGGTCGGTTGCGAAAGACTGAAAACCAGGCTTTTAAATGAGTTATAATCCACCTTAGGTTTAAAGTTTATTAAAAGGCAGGAGTCATAAATAGCTGCCACTCCCCCCCCTTTGGCCTGTGCCTCGGGGAATATGAGTATTAACATGACTCGGAGGAGTCGCTTCATTTAAACAGAAATATTCCCCATTCAACAACCACGTTTCAGTAAGACAAAATACATCAACATGGTGATCTGATATTAGTTCATTTACCAAAACAGCTTTAGATGACAGAGATCTGATATTCAAAAGACCCCCTTTAATTCTCCTATTTTGTTGCACTATTGCATTATTAGTTTTAATTAGTTTAGTTAGTTAGTTTTAACTTTAATTAAGTTATTTACTACAACTCCTCGGTTGTTTACCTTTAACTTAGATAAGTGTGTCCGTGGGGCAGACAAGGTCTCTATAGGGTTCATTATGCTGAGTGACTGCTCCGATCGAAGCGCAGAGAAGTGTGTAAGACTGCGACTCTGCTCCCTGGTCTGAACTCTGGGTCATGGATTAAGTCCACTAAGAAACTGGGTCAGGTTCTTAGAAAGAAGTTCAGCTCCGTCCAAAGTGGGATGGATGCCGTCCCTCCTAATCAGACCAGGCTCTCCCCAAAACGTCTTCCAGTGATCAACGAAGCCCACATTATTTACTGGGCACCACCTCGACAACCAGCGGCGGAATGACGACATGCGGCTATACATGTCGTCACTTGTCAAGTTTGGGAGGGCCAGAGAAAACTACGGTGTCCGACATTGTTTTAGCGTATGTACACACCGATTCCACATTAACTTTAGTGACCTCCGAGCAACGTAATCGGGAGTCATTACCGCCGACATGTATTACAATCTTACTGTATTTACGTTTATCCTTAGCCAGCAGTTTAAGATAAGACTCAATGTCGCCCGCTCTGGCCCCCGGTATACACGTAACTATGGTCCCTGGTTTCGCTAACTTCACGTCCCTCAGAATGGAGCTACCTATCACCAGAGTTGGCTTCTCAGCGGGTGTGTCGCCGAGTGGGGAGAAGCGGTTTGAAACGTGAAGTGGTTGGTGGTTAACCGTGTGCTTCGACTTAGACTTATTCCGGACAGTCACCCAGCCTCCCGGCTGCTCGGGGGTTGCCGGGGGACGGCTAGCAGGAGCGAACGCTACGTCTATGTGGCCCGCACCGGCTACGGGGGTGGGCTGGGTAACTACAGCGGCTAACGACTGAGCTTCCATGGTGCGGAGCCGTGCTTCTAGCTCACTAAGCCTCGCCTCCAATTTATCAAATATACTACACTTCTTACATGTACCATTATCCGTAAGGGAGGCAGAGGAATAGCTAAACATGTGACACACCAAGCAAGAAAGAGCAGGAGAGATAGGGAGGGAAGACATCACCAGGTTAGCTGCTAAGCTAATGCTAACGCTAATAGAAGTAACGTTGACGCTAAACAACGTCCAAGCAACTATTCGATGGAGCGAAAATTTGCTAGGCGGTGAGGCGTTTAACAGCGCCTCACATAGATAAGAATTCACTGTTTGTGATGAAAAATATCACGCTACAGTCAACTCAGTATAGCTAGAGCTGTGAAGAGTTCAAACACGCTGGC